>JABXNX010003753.1:0-22856 GCA_014843695.1 Archivesica marissinica | reverse complement strand
ACGTGCTGGCTATGTACATTAATAATCTATATATACTGGACGTGCTGGCTATGTACAGTAAGAATCTCTATATACAGGACGTCCTGGTTATGTACAGTATAATCTATATATACAGGACGTGCTGGCTATGTACATTAATAATCTATATATACTAGACGTGCTGGCTATGTACATTAATAATCTATATATACAGGACGTGCTGGCTATGTACATTAATAATCTATATATACAGGACGTGCTGGCTATGTACAGTAAGAATCTATATATACTGGACGTGCTGGCTATGTACATTAATAATCTATATATACAGGACGTGCTGGCTATGTACATTAAGAATCTCTATATACTGGACGTGCTGGCTATGAACAGTAAGAATCTATATATACTGGACGTGCTGGCTATGTACATTAATAATCTATATATACAGGACGTACTGGCTATGTACATTAATAATCTATATATACAGGACGTACTGGCTATGTACATTAAGAATCTCTATATACTGGACGTGCTGGCTATGAACAGTAATAATCTTTATATACTGGACGTGCTGGCTATGTACAGTAAGAATCTCTATATACTGGACGTGCTGGCTATGTACAGTAAGAATCGATATATACTGGACGTGCTGGCTATGTACAGTAGAATATGTATACACTGGACGTGCTGGCTATGTACAGTAGAATCTCTATACACTGGACGTGCTGGCTATGTACAGTAGAATCTATATATACTGCACGTGCTGGCTATGTACAGTAAGAATCTATATAAAAAGGACGTGCTTGCTCTGTACAGTAGAATCTCTATATACTGGACGTGCTGGCTATGTACAGTAGAATCTCTATACACAAGACGTGCTGGCTATGTACTGTAGAATCTATATATAATGGACGTGCTGGCTATGTACAGTAAGAATCTATATACACAGGACGTGCTGGCTATGTACAGTAAGAATCTCTATACACTGGACGTGCTGGCTATGTACAGTAGAATCTATATATACTGGACGTGCTGGCTATGTACAGTAAGAATCTCTATACACTGGACGTGCTGGCTATGTACAGTAAGATTCTATATAAACTGGACGTGCTGGCTATGTACAGTAAGAATCTATATATACAGGACGTGCTGGCTATGTACAGTAAGAATCTATATATACTGGACGTGCTGGCTATGTACATTAGAATCTTTATATACTGGACGTGCTGGCTATGTACATTAATAATCTATATATACAGGACGTGCTGGCTATGTACAGTAGAATCTCTATACACTGGACGTGCTGGCTATGTACAGTAGAATCTCTATATACTGGACGTGCTGGCTATGTACAGTAGAATCTTTATATACTGGACGTGCTGGCTATGTACATTAATAATCTCTATATACAGGACGTGCTGGCTATGTAGAGTAGAATATATATATACTGGACGTGCTGGCTATGTACAGTAGAATCTCTATAAACTGGACGTGCTGGCTATGTACATTATAATCTATATATACTGGACGTGCTGGCTATGTACATTATAATCTATATATACTGGACGTGCTGGCTATGTACATTATAATCTATATATACTGGACGTGCTGGCTATTTACAGTAGTAGATCTTATATACAGACGTGCTGGCTATGTACAGTAGAATCTCTATACACAGGACGTGCTGGCTATGTACAGTAATAATCTATATATACTGGACGTGCTGGCTATGTACAGTATAATCTATATATACTGGACGTGCTGGCTATGTACAGTATAATCTCTATATACAGGACGTGCTGGCTATATACATTAATAATCTATATATGCAGGACGTGCTGGCTATGTACATTAATAATCTATATATACAGGACGTGCTGGCTATGTACATTAATAATCTATATATACAGGACGTGCTGGCTATGTACATTAATAATCTATATATACAGGACGTGCTGGCTATGTACAGTAGAATCTCTATATACTGGACGTGCTGGCTATGTACAGTAAGATTCTCTATATACAGAACGTGCTGGCTATGTACAGTAGAATCTTATATACGGACGTGCTGGCTATGTACAGTAATAATCTTATATACAGGACGTGCTGGCTATGTACATTAATAATCTATATATACTGGACGTGCTGGCTATGTACAGTAATAATCTATATATACAGGACGTGCTGGCTATGTACAGTAAGAATCTATATATACAGGACGTGCTGGCTATGTACATTAATAATCTATATATACAGGACTGCTGGCTATGTACAGTAATATCTCTATATACTGGACGTGCTGGCTATGTACATTAGAATCTATATATACTGGACGTGCTGGCTATGTACAGTAAAATCTCTATACACTGGACGTGCTGGCTATGTACAGTAAGAATCTCTATATACTGGACGTGCTGGCTATGTACATTAAGAATCTATATATACTGGACGTGCTGGCTATGTACAGTAAGAATCTATATATACAGGACGTGCTGGCTATGTACAGTAAGAATCTATATATACAGGACGTGCTGGCTATGTACAGTAAGAATCTATATACACTGGACGTGCTGGCTATGTACAGTATAATCTCTATATACTGGACGTGCTGGCTATGTACATTAAGAATCTATATATACTGGACGTGCTGGCTATGTACAGTAAGAATCTATATATACTGGACGTGCTGGCTATGTACATTAATAATCTATATATACAGGACGTGCTGGCTATGTACAGTAAGAATCTATATACACTGGACGTGCTGGTTATGTACATTAAGAATCTCTATATACTGGACGTGCTGGCTATGTACATTAATAATCTATATATACTGGACGTGCTGGCTATGTACAGTAAGAATCTATATATACTGGACGTGCTGGCTATGTACATTAATAATCTATATATACAGGACGTGCTGGCTATGTACATTAAGAATCTATATATACAGGACGTGCTGGCTATGTACATTAATAATCTATATATACAGGACGTGCTGGCTATGTACATTAATAATCTATATATACAGGACGTGCTGGCTATGTACATTAAGAATCTCTATATACTGGACGTGCTGGCTATGTACAGTAATAATCTATATATACTGGACGTGCTGGCTATGTACAGTAGAATCTCTATACACTGGACGTGCTGGCTATGTACAGTAGAATCTATATATACTGGACGTGCTGGCTATGTACAGTAAGAATCTATATATACAGGACGTGCTGGCTATGTACAGTAGAATCTCTATATACTGGACGTGCTGGCTATGTACAGTAGAATCTATATACACTGGACGTGCTGGCTATGTACAGTAGAATCTATATATACTGGACGTGCTGGCTATGTACAGTAAGAATCTATATACACAGGACGTGCTGGCTATGTACAGTAAGAATCTATATATACTGGACGTGCTGGCTATGTACAGTAAGAATCTCTATACACTGGACGTGCTGGCTATGTACAGTAGAATCTATATATACTGGACGTGCTGGCTATGTACAGTAAGAATCTATATATACTGGACGTGCTGGCTATGTACAGTAATAATCTATATATACAGGACGTGCTGGCTATGTACAGTAGAATCTATATACTGGACGTGCTGGCTATGTACAGTAAGAATCTCTATATACTGGACGTGCTGGCTATGTACAGTATAATCTATATATACTGGACGTGCTGGCTATGTACAGTAGAATCTCTATATACTGGACGTGCTGGCTATGTACAGTATAATCTATATATACTGGATGTGCTGGCTATGTACAGTAGAATCTATATATACTGGACGTGCTGGCTATGTACAGTAAGAATCTATATATACTGGACGTGCTGGCTATGTACAGTAATAATCTATATATACTGGACGTGCTGGCTATGTACAGTAGAATCTCTATATACTGGACGTGCTGGCTATGTACAGTATAATCTATATATACTGGACGTGCTGGCTATGTACAGTATAATCTATATATACTGGACGTGCTGGCTATGTACAGTATAATCTCTATATACTGGACGTGCTGGCTATGTACAGTAGAATCTCTATATACTGGACGTGCTGGCTATGTACAGTATTATCTCTATATACTGGACGTGCTGGCTATGTACAGTATAAACTCTATATACTGGACGTGCTGGCTATGTACAGTATAATCTCTATACACTGGACGTGCTGGCTATGTACAGTAAGAATCTATATATACTGGACGTGCTGGCTATGTACATTAATAATCTATATACAGGACGTGCTGGCTATGTACAGTAAGAATCTATATATACTGGACGTGCTGGCTATGTACATTAATAATCTATATATACAGGACGTGCTGGCTATGTACATTAAGAATCTATATATACTGGACGTGCTGGCTATGTACAGTAATAATCTATATATACTGGACGTGCTGGCTATGTACAGTAATAATCTATATATACAGGACGTGCTGGCTATGTACAGTAAGAATCTATATATACTGGACGTGCTGGCTATGTACATTAATAATCTATATATACTGGACGTGCTGGCTATGTACAGTAGAATCTCTATATACTGGACGTGCTGGCTATGTACATTAATAATCTATATATACTGGACGTGCTGGCTATGTACAGTAGAATCTATATATACTGGACGTGCTGGCTATGTACAGTAAGAATCTCTATATACAGGACGTGCTGGCTATGTACAGTAATAATCTATATATACAGGACGTGCTGGCTATGTACATTAATAATCTATATATACAGGACGTGCTGGCTATGTACAGTAAGAATCTATATATACTGGACGTGCTGGCTATGTACAGTAAGAATCTCTATATACTGGACGTGCTGGCTATGTACAGTAAGAATCTATATATACTGGACGTGCTGGCTATGTACAGTATAATCTATATATACTGGACGTGCTGGCTATGTACAGTAAGAATCTATATATACTGGACGTGCTGGCTATGTACATTAATAATCTATATATACAGGACGTGCTGGCTATGTACAGTAAGAATCTATATATACAGGACGTGCTGGCTATGTACAGTAAGAATCTATATATACAGGACGTGCTGGCTATGTACAGTAAGAATCTATATATACAGGACGTGCTGGCTATGTACAGTAAGAATCTATATATACAGGACGTGCTGGCTATGTACATTAATAATCTATATATACAGGACGTGCTGGCTATGTACAGTAGAATCTATATATACTGGACGTGCTGGCTATGTACAGTAAGAATCTATATATACAGGACGTGCTGGCTATGTACAGTATAATCTATATATACTGGACGTGCTGGCTATGTACAGTAGAATCTATATATACTGGACGTGCTGGCTATGTACAGTAAAATCTATATATACTGGACGTGCTGGCTATGTACAGTAAGAATCTATATATACTGGACGTGCTGGCTATGTACAGTAAGAATCTATATATACTGGACGTGCTGGCTATGTACATTAATAATCTATATATACAGGACGTGCTGGCTATGTACAGTAAAATCTATATATACAGGACGTGCTGGCTATGTACATTAATAATCTATATATACAGGACGTGCTGGCTATGTACATTAATAATCTATATATACAGGACGTGCTGGCTATGTACAGTAATAATCTATATATACAGGACGTGCTGGCTATGTACAGTAGAATCTCTATATACTGGACGTGCTGGCTATGTACAGTAAGAATCTCTATATACAGGACGTGCTGGCTATGTACAGTAGAATCTCTATATACTGGACGTGCTGGCTATGTACAGTAAGAATCTATATATACAGGACGTGCTGGCTATGTACAGTAGAATCTATATATACTGGACGTGCTGGCTATGTACAGTAAGAATCTATATATACTGGACGTGCTGGCTATGTACAGTAAGAATCTCTATATACTGGACGTGCTGGCTATGTACAGTAGAATCTATATATACTGGACGTGCTGGCTATGTACAGTAAGAATCTATATACACTGGACGTGCTGGCTATGTACAGTAAGAATCTCTATATACTGGACGTGCTGGCTATGTACAGTAGAATCTATATATACAGGACGTGCTGGCTATGTACAGTAAGAATCTATATATACAGGACGTGCTGGCTATGTACAGTAAGAATCTATATATACAGGACGTGCTGGCTATGTACAGTAATAATCTATATATACAGGACGTGCTGGCTATGTACAGTAGAATCTCTATATACTGGACGTGCTGGCTATGTACAGTAAGTCTCTATACACTGGACGTGCTGGCTATGTACAGTAAGAATCTATATATACTGGACGTGCTGGCTATGTACAGTAGAATCTCTATATACTGGACGTGCTGGCTATGTACAGTATAATCTATATATACTGGACGTGCTGGCTATGTACAGTAGAATCTATATATACTGGACGTGCTGGCTATGTACAGTAAGAATCTTTATATACAGGACGTGCTGGCTATGTACAGTAAAATCTATATATACTGGACGTGCTGGCTATGTACAGTAGAATCTCTATACACTGGACGTGCTGGCTATGTACAGTATAAGCTCTATACACTGGACGTGCTGGCTATGTACAGTATAATCACTATATACTGGACGTGCTGGCTATGTACAGTATAAGCTCTATACACTGGACGCGCTGGCTATGTACAGTAGAATCTCTATACACTGGACGTGCTGGCCATGTACAGTATTATCTCTATATACTGGACGTGCTGGCTATGTACAGTATAAGCTCTATACACTGGACGTGCTGGCTATGTACAGCATAATCTCTATACACTGGACGTGCTGGCTATGTACAGTAAGAATCTATATATACTGGACGTGCTGGCTATTACCAATAATAATCTATATATACAGGAAGTGCTGGCTATGAACAGTAAGAATCTATATACACTGGACGTGCTTGTTATGTACATTAATAATCTATATATACAGGACGTGCTGGCTATGTACATTAAGAATCTCTATATACTGGACGTGCTGGCTATGAACAGTAATAATCTATATATACTGGACGTACTGGCTATGTACATTAATAATCTATATATACAGGACGTACTGGCTATGCACATTAAGAATCTCTATATACTGGACGTGCTGGCTATGAACAGTAAGAATATATATATACTGGACGTGCTGGCTATGTACAGTAGAATCTCTATACACTGGACGTGCTGGCTATGTACAGTAGAATCTATATATACTGGACGTGCTGGCTATGTACAGTAGAATCTTTATATACTGGACGTGCTGGCTATGTACAGTAAGAATCTATATATACAGGACGTGCTGGCTATGTACAGTAGAATCTCTATATACTGGACGTGCTGGCTATGTACAGTAGAATCTCTATACACAAGACGTGCTTGCTATTTACTGTAGAATCTATATATAATGGACGTGCTTGCTATGTACAGTAAGAATCTATATACTCAGGACGTGCTGGCTATGTACAGTAAGAATCTATATTTACTGGTCATGCTGGCTATGCACAGTAAGAATCTCTATACACTGGACGTGCTGGCTATGTACAGTAGAATCTATATATACTGGACGTGCTGGCTATGTACAGTAAGAATCTCTATACAATGGACGTGCTGGCTATGTACAGTAAGAATCTATATATACTGGACGTGCTGGCTATGTACAGTAAGAATCTATATATACAGGACATGCTGGCTATGTACAGTAAGAATCTATATATACAGGACGTGCTGGCTATGTACAGTAAGAATCTATATATACAGGACGTGCTGGCTATGCACAGTAATAATCTATATATACAGGACGTGCTGGCTATGTACAGTAGAATCTCTATATACTGAACGTGCTGGCTATGTACAGTAAGAATCTCTATACACTGGACGTGCTGGCTATGTACAGTATAATCTATATATACTGGACGTGCTGGCTATGTACAGTAGAATCTCTATATACTGGACGCGCTGGCTATGTACAGTATAATCTATATATACTGGATGTGCTGGCTATGTACAGTAGAATCTATATATACTGGACGTGCTGGCTATGTACAGTAAGAATCTTTATATACAGGACGTGCTGGCTAAGCACAGTAATAATCTATATATACAGGACGTGCTGGCTATGTACAGTAGAATCTCTATACACTGGACGTGCTGGCTATGTACAGTATAAGCTCTATACACTGGACGTGCTGGCTATGTACAGTATAATCACTATATACTGGACGTGCTGGCTATGTACAGTATAAGCTCTATACACTGGACGCGCTGGCTATGTACAGTAGAATCTCTATACACTGGACGTGCTGGCCATGTACAGTATTATCTCTATATACTGGACGTGCTGGCTATGTACAGTATAAGCTCTATACACTGGACGTGCTGGCTATGTACAGCATAATCTCTATACACTGGACGTGCTGGCTATGTACAGTAAGAATCTATATATACTGGACGTGCTGGCTATTACCAATAATAATCTATATATACAGGAAGTGCTGGCTATGAACAGTAAGAATCTATATACACTGGACGTGCTTGTTATGTACATTAATAATCTATATATACAGGACGTGCTGGCTATGTACATTAAGAATCTCTATATACTGGACGTGCTGGCTATGAACAGTAATAATCTATATATACTGGACGTGCTGGCTATGTACATTAATAATCTATATATACAGGACGTACTGGCTATGCACATTAAGAATCTCTATATACTGGACGTGCTGGCTATGAACAGTAAGAATATATATATACTGGACGTGCTGGCTATGTACAGTAGAATCTCTATACACTGGACGTGCTGGCTATGTACAGTAGAATCTATATATACTGGACGTGCTGGCTATGTACAGTAGAATCTATATATACTGGACGTGCTGGCTATGTACAGTAAGAATCTATATATACAGGACGTGCTGGCTATGTACAGTAGAATCTCTATATACTGGACGTGCTGGCTATGTACAGTAGAATCTCTATACACAAGACGTGCTTGCTATTTACTGTAGAATCTATATATAATGGACGTGCTTGCTATGTACAGTAAGAATCTATATACTCAGGACGTGCTGGCTATGTACAGTAAGAATCTATATTTACTGGTCATGCTGGCTATGCACAGTAAGAATCTCTATACACTGGACGTGCTGGCTATGTACAGTAGAATCTATATATACTGGACGTGCTGGCTATGTACAGTAAGAATCTCTATACAATGGACGTGCTGGCTATGTACAGTAAGAATCTATATATACTGGACGTGCTGGCTATGTACAGTAAGAATCTATATATACAGGACATGCTGGCTATGTACAGTAAGAATCTATATATACAGGACGTGCTGGCTATGTACAGTAAGAATCTATATATACAGGACGTGCTGGCTATGCACAGTAATAATCTATATATACAGGACGTGCTGGCTATGTACAGTAGAATCTCTATATACTGAACGTGCTGGCTATGTACAGTAAGAATCTCTATACACTGGACGTGCTGGCTATGTACAGTATAATCTATATATACTGGACGTGCTGGCTATGTACAGTAGAATCTCTATATACTGGACGCGCTGGCTATGTACAGTATAATCTATATATACTGGATGTGCTGGCTATGTACAGTAGAATCTATATATACTGGACGTGCTGGCTATGTACAGTAAGAATCTTTATATACAGGACGTGCTGGCTAAGCACAGTAATAATCTATATATACAGGATGTGCTGGCTATGTACAGTAGAATCTCTATATACTGGACGTGCTGGCTATGAACAGTAAGAATCTATATATACTGGACGTGCTGGCTATGTACATTAATATTCTATATATACAGGACGTACTGGCTATGTACATTAAGAATCTATATATACTGGACGTGCTGGCTATGTACAGTAAGAATCTATATATACAGGACGTGCTGGCTATGTACAGTAGAATCTCTATATACTGGACGTGCTGGCTATGTACAGTAGAATCTCTATACACAAGACGTGCTGGCTATGTACTGTAGAATTATATATATATGGACGTGCTTGCTATGTACAGTAAGAATCTATATACTCAGGACGTGCTGGCTATGTACAGTAAGAATCTATATTTACTGGTCGTGCTGGCTATGCACAGTAAGAATCTCTATACACTGGACGTGCTGGCTATGTACAGTAGAATCTATATATGCTGGACGTGCTGGCTATGTACAGTAAGAATCTCTATACACTGGACGTGCTGGCTATGTACAGTAAGAATCTATATATACTGGACGTGCTGGCAATGTACAGTAAGAATCTATATATACAGGACGTGCTGGCTATGTACAGTAAGAATATATATATACAGGACGTGCTGGCTATGTACAGTAAGAATCTATATATACAGGACGTGCTGGCTATGCACAGTAATAATCTATATATACAGGACGTGCTGGCTATGTTCAGTAGAATCGCTATATACTGGACGTGCTGGCTATGTACAGTAAGAATCTCTATACACTGGACGTGCTGGCTATGTACAGTAGAATCTATATATACTGGACGTGTTGGCTATGTACAGTAAGAATATATATATACTGGACGTGCTGGCTATGTACAGTATGAATCTCTATATACTGGACGTGCTGGCTATGTACAGTAAGAATCTATATACACTGGACGTGCTGGCTATGTACAGTAGAATATCTATACATTGGACGTGCTGGCTATGTACAGTAGAATCTCTATACACTGAACGTGCTGGCTATGTACAGTAGAATCTATATATACTGGACGTGCTGGCTATGTACAGTAGAATCTATATATACTGTACGTGCTGGCTATGTTCAGTAAGAATCTATATATACAGGACGTGCTGGCTATGTACAGTAGAATCTCTATATACTGGACGTGCTGGCTATGTACAGTAGAATCTCTATACACAAGACGTGCTGGCTATGTACTGTATAATCTATATATAATGGACGTGCTTGCTATGTACAGTAAGAATCTATATACTCCGGATGTGCTGGCTATGTACAGTAAGAATCTATATATACTGGTCGTGCTGGCTATGCACAGTAAGAATCTCTATACACTGGACGTGCTGGCTATGTACAGTAGAATCTAAATATACTGGACGAGCTGGCTATGTACAGTAAGAATCTATATATACAGGACGTGCTGGCTATGTACAGTAAGAATCTATATATACAGGACGTGCTGGCTATGTACAGTAAGAATCTATATATACAGGACGTGCTGGTTATGCACAGTAATAATCTATATATACAGGACGTGCTGGCTATGTACAGTAGAATCTCTATATACTGGACGTGCTGGCTATGTACAGTAAGAATATATATACACTGGACGTGCTGGCTATGTACAGTAGAATATATATATACTGGACGTGCTGGCTATGTACAGTAGAATCTCTATATACTGGACGCGCTGGCTGTGTACAGTAGAATCTATATATACTGGATGTGCTGGCTATGTACAGTAGAATCTATATATACTGGACGTGCTGGCTATGTACAGTAAGAATATATATATACAGGACGTGCTGGCTATGCACAGTAATAATCTATATATACAGGACGTGCTGGCTATGTACAGTAGAATCTCTATATACAGGACGTGCTGGTTATGTACATTAATAATCTATATATACAGGACGTGCTGGCTATGTACAGTAAGAATATATATATACGGAAGTGCTGGCTATGTACAGTAAGAATCTATATATACTGGAAGTGCTGGCTATGTACAGTAAGAATCTCTATATACTGGACGTGCTGTCTATGTACAGTAACGTCTCTATACACAGGACGGGCTGGCTATCAGTAAGAATCTATATGTACTGGACGTGCTGGCTATGTACATTAATAATCTATATATACAGGACGTACTGGCTATGTACATTAATAATCTATATATACAGGACGTACTGGATATGTACATTAATAATATATATATACAGGACGTGCTGGCTATGTACATTAATAATCTATATATACTGGACGTGCTGGCTATGTACAGTAGAATCTCTATATACTGGACGTGCTGGCTATGTACAGTAACGTCTCTATACACAGCACGTGCTGGCTATGTACAGTAAGAATCTATATATACTGGACGTGCTGGCTATGTATATTTATGATCTATATATACAGGACGTACTGGCTATGTACATTAATAATATATATATACAGGACTTGCTGGCTATGTACAGTAGAATCTCTATATACTGGACGTGCTGGCTATGTACATTAATAATCTCTATATACAGGACGTGCTGGCTATGTACAGTAGAATCTCTATACACTGGACGTGCTGGCTATGTAGAGTAGAATCTCTATACACTGTACGTGCTGGCTATGTACAGTATAATCTATATATACTGGACGTGCTGGCTATGTACAGTATACGCTCTATACACTGGACGTGCTGGCTATGTACAGCAGAATCTCTATACACTGGACGTGCTGGCTATGTACAGTAAGAATCTATATATACTGGAAGTGCTGGCTGTGAACATTAATAATCTATATATACAGGAAGTGCTGGCTATGAACAGTAAGAATCTATATAAACTGGACGTGCTGGCTATGAACAGTAAGAATCTATATATACTGGACGTGCTGGCTATGTACATTAATAATATATATATACAGGACGTACTAGCTATGTACATTAATTATCTATATATACAGGACGTACTGGCTATGTACATTAAGAATCTCTATATACTGGACTTGCTGGCTATGAACAGTAAGAATCTATATATACTGGACTTGCTGGCTATGTACAGTAAGAATCTCTATATGCTGGACGTACTGGCTATGTACAGTAAGAATCTATATACACTGGACGTCCTGGCTATGTACAGTAGAATATATATACACTGGACGTGCTGGCTATGTACAGTAGAATCTCTATACACTGGACGTGCTGGCTATGTACAGTATAATCTATATATACTGGACGTGCTGGCTATATACTGTAGAATCTATATATACTGGACGTGCTGGCTATGTACAGTAAGAATCTATATAGAAAGGACGTGTTGGCTATGTACAGTAGAATCTCTATATACTGGACGTGCTGGCTATGTACAGTAGAATCTCTATACACTGGACGTGTTGGCTATGTACAGTAACGTCTCTATACACAGGACGGGCTGGCTATGTACAGTAAAATCTCTATACACTGGACGTGCTGGCTATGTACAATATAATCTCTATATACTGGACGTGCTGGCTATGTACAGTATAAGCTCTATACACTGGACGTGCTGGCTATGTACAGTAGAATCTCTATAAACTGGACGTGCTGGCTATGTACAGTAAGAATATATATATACTGGACGTGCTGGCTATGTCAGTAAGAATCTATATATACTGGACGTGCTGGCTATGTACATTAATAATCTATATATACAGGACGTACTGGCTATGTACATTAATAATCTATATATACAGGACGTACTGGATATGTACATTAATAATAATATATATACAGGACGTGCTGGCTATGTACATTTATAATCTATATATACTGGACGTGCTGGCTATGTACAGTAGAATCTCTATATACTGGACGTGCTGGCTATGTACAGTAACGACTCTATACACAGGACGTGCTGGCTATGTACAGTAAGAATCTATATATACTGGACGTGCTGGCTATGTATATTTATGATCTATATATACAGGACGTACTGGCTATGTACATTAATAATATATATATACAGGACTTGCTGGCTATGTACAGTAGAATCTCTATATACTGGACGTGCTGGCTATGTACATTAATAATCTCTATATACAGGACGTGCTGGCTATGTACAGTAGAATCTCTATACACTGGACGTGCTGGCTATGTACAGTAGAATCTCTATACACTGGACGTGCTGGCTATGTACAGTATAAGCTATATACACTGGACGTGCTGGCTATGTACAGTATAAGCTCTATACACTGGACGTGCTGGCTATGTACAGTAGAATCTCTATACACTGGACGTGCTGGCTATGTACAGTATAATCTCTATATACTGGACGTGCTGGCTATGTACAGTATACGCTCTATACACTGGACGTGCTGGCTATGTACAGCAGAATCTCTATACACTGGACGTGCTGGCTATGTACAGTAAGAATCTATATATACTGGAAGTACTGGCTGTGAACATTAATAATCTATATATACAGGAAGTGCTGGCTATGAACAGTAAGAATCTATATACACTGGACGTGCTGGCTATGAACAGTACGAATCTATATATACTGGACGTGCTGGCTATGTACATTAATAATCTATATATACAGGACGTACTAGCTATGTACATTAATTATCTATATATACAGGACGTACTGGCTATGTACATTAAGAATCTCTATATACTGGACTTGCTGGCTATGAACAGTAAGAATCTATATATACTGGACTTGCTGGCTATGTACAGTAAGAATCTCTATATGCTGGACGTACTGGCTATGTACAGTAACAATCTATATACACTGGACGTCCTGGCTATGTACAGTAGAATATATATACACTGGACGTGCTGGCTATGTACAGTAGAATCTCTATACACTGGACGTGCTGGCTATGTACAGTAGAATCTATATATACTGGACGTGCTGGCTATATACTGTAGAATCTATATATACTGGACGTGCTGGCTATGTACAGTAAGAATCTATATAGAAAGGACGTGTTGGCTATGTACAGTAGAATCTCTATATACTGGACGTGCTGGCTATGTACAGTAGAATCTCTATACACTGGACGTGTTGGCTATGTACAGTAACGTCTCTATACACAGGACGGGCTGGCTATGTACAGTAAAATCTCTATACACTGGACGTGCTGGCTATGTACAATATAATCTCTATATACTGGACGTGCTGGCTATGTACAGTATAAGCTCTATACACTGGACGTGCTGGCTATGTACAGTAGAATCTCTATAAATGTATGATCTATATATACAGGACGTACTGGCTATGTACATTAATAATCTATATATACAGGACGTACTGGATATGTACATTAATAATATATATATACAGGACGTGCTGGCTATGTACATTTATAATCTATATATACTGGACGTGCTGGCTATGTACAGTAGAATCTCTATATACTGGACGTGCTGGCTATGTACAGTAACGTCTCTATACACAGGACGTGCTGGCTATATACAGTAAGAATCTATATATACTGGACGTGCTGGCTATGTACATTTATGATATATATATACAGGACGTACTGGCTATGTACATTAATAATATATATATACAGGACGTTCTGGCTATGTACAGTAGAATCTCTATATACTGGACGTGCTGGCTATGTACATTAATAATCTCTATATACAGGACGTGCTGGCTATGTACAGTAGAATCTCTATACACTGGACGTGCTGGCTATGTACAGTAGAATCTCTATACACTGGACGTGCTGGCTATGTACAGTATATTATACAATCAATACACATTGCCATTGTCTTTCATTTAAAACTGTGAAAATCAATAGCATGGAAAAGCTACTGTTTTATAGCTAGCTCTACAAGTGTGTATGTCTCTCGATACTGATAGTATACGTTATACAGCAGATATTCACTGTTTAATAGCTAGCTCTACAAGTGTGTATGTCTCTCGATACTGATATTATACGTTATACAGCATATATTCACTGTTTTATATCTAGCTCTACAAGTGTGTATGTCTCTCGATACTGATATTATACGTTATACAGCAGATATTCACTGTTTAATAGCTAGCTCTACAAGTGTGTATGTCTCTCGATACTGATATTATACGTTATACAGCAGATATTCACTGTTTAATAGCTAGCTCTACAAGGGTGTATGTCTCTCGATACTGATATTATACGTTATACAGCTGATATTCACTGTTTAATAGCTAGCTCTACAAATGTGTATGTCTCTCGATACTGATATTATACGTTATACAGCAGATATTCACTGTTCTGAAAAAACCCTCTAGAACACATTAAAAAATAGTTTACACAAATTTATTTTAGCTTGATTGCGAAACAAGTTTTTACAACTTATATTAATCGCTCTCGATACCTCATTCCTGATGGAATTCATCACCACGAGGGAGAGAGAAGAGGCAACGTGGAATTGATATGCCTTGCCTAAGGGCACAATCGTAACGGCGCCAGTGGGGGCTCGAACTCCGGACCATTCGCACCTGAAGCGAACGTGCATCCACTGTGCTATCACGACTTCCACATTGAAATAAATAATCAGCATAAACAATATACACAGGTAGTACAGATTAACCTGTCCTTTTAATTGATCATATCATAAGAATAGTCATCTTTGCCAACAAGTAATTGGTTAATTAATGTTGAAATTGTTTAGTTTATACAAATTTATTATAGCTCAATTGCGAAACAAGTTCTTACAACTTATATTAATCAGGAAATTAAATTCCACATTGCCTCTTCTTTCTCCCTCATGGCGATGGATTCCATCAGGAATGAGGTCTCAAGAGTGATTAATATAAGGTGTAAGAACTTGTTTTGCAATCGATCTAAAATAAATTTGCATAAACCAATTCACACAATCACTGGATGGCTTCCTCACTTGAAAGAATTCGACACCTCCAGTGGGATTCATACCAGCAGCGGTGAGGTGCAAGTCATCTGAAGTCAACGACTAACCTCTCGACCACGTAGGACCCTATAGTAGCTTGAAATCACCTACCTGGGGTGGTGAAATGTATGAGGTTACTGGGGGGCCCTATAGTAACTTGAAATAACCTCCCTGGGGTGGAGAAATGTATGAGGTTACTGGAGGGCCCTATAGTAACTTGAAATCACCTACATGGGGTGGGGAAATGTATGAGGTTACTGGAGGACCCTATAGTACCGGTAGCTTGAAATGACCTACCTGGGGTGGAGAAATGTATGAGGTTACTGGGGGGCCCTATAGTAACTTGAAATAACCTCCCTGGGGTGGAGACATGTATGAGATTACTGGAGGGCCCTATAGTAACTTGAAATCACCTACCTGGGGTGGGAAAATGTATGAGGTTACTGGAGGGCCCTATAGTAGCTTGAAATCACCTACCTGGGGTGGAGAAATGTATGAGGTTACTGGCGGGCCTTATAGTAGCTTGAAATCACCTACCTGGGATGGAGATATGTATGAGGTTACTGGAGGACCCTATAGTAGCTTGAAATCACCTACCTGGGGTGGAGAAATGTATGAGGTTACTGGAGGGCCCTATAGTAGCTTGAAATCACCTACCTGGGGTGGAGATATATATGAGGTTACTGGAGGACCCTATAGTAGCTTGAAATCACCTACCTGGGGTGGAGATATGTATGAGGTTACTGGAGGACCCTATAGTAGCTTGAAATCACCTACCTGGGGTGGTGAAATGTATGAGGTTACTGGAGGGCCCTATAGTAGCTTGAAATTACCACCCTGGGGTGGTGAAATGTATGAGGTTACTGGAGGGCCATACAGTAGCTTGAAATTACCTACATGGGGTGGAGAAATGTATGAGGTTACTGGAGGGCCCTATAGTAGCTTGAAATCACCTACCTGGGGTGGAGAATTGTATGAGGTTACTGGAGGACCCTATAGTAGCTTGAAATTACCACCCTGGGGTGGAGAAATGTATGAGGTTACTGGAGGGCCCTATAGTAGCTTGAAATCACCTACCTGGGGTGGGGACATGTATGAGATTACTGGAGGACCCTATATTAGCTTGAAATCAACACCCTGGGGTGGAGAAATGCATGAGGTTACTGGAGGGCCCTATAGTAGCTTGAAATCAACACCCTGGGGTGGAGAAATGTATGAGGTTACTGGAGGGCCCTATAGTAGCTTGAAATCAACACCCTGGGGTGGAGAAATGTATGAGGTTACTGGAGGGCCCTATAGTAGCTTGAAATCACCTACCTGGGGTGGAGAATTGTATGAGGTTACTGGAGGACCCTATAGTAGCTTGAAATCACATACCTGGGGTGGGAAAATGTATGAGGTTACTGGAGGACTCTATAGTAGCTTGAAATCACCTACCTGGGGTGGAGAAATGTATGAGGTTACTGGAGGACCCTATAGTAGCTTGAAATCACCTACCTGGGGTGGAGAAATGTATGAGGTTACTGGAGGACCCTATAGTAGCTTGAAATCACCTACCTGGGGTGTAGAAATGTATGAGGTTACTGGAGGGCCCTATAGTAGCTTGAAATTACCACCCTGGGGTGGAGAAATGTATGAGGTTACTGGAGGGCCCTATAGTAGCTTGAAATCACCTACCTGGGGTGGAGAATTGTATGAGGTTACTGGAGGGCCCTATAGTAGCTTGAAATTACCACCCTGGGGTGGAGAAATGTATGAGGTTACTGGAGGGCCCTATAGTAGCTTGAAATCACCTACCTGGGGTGGAGAATTGTATGAGGTTACTGGAGGACCCTATAGTAGCTTGAAATCACCTACCTAGGGTGGAGAAATGTATGAGGTTACTGGAGGGCCCTATAGTAGCTTGAAATTAGCACCCTGGGGTGGGGAAATATATGAGGTTACTGGAGGGCCCTATAGTAGCTTGAAATCACCTACCTGGGGTGGTGAAATGTATGAGGTTACTGGAGGGCCCTATAGTAGCTTGAAATCACCACCCTGGGGTGGAGAAATGTATGAGGTTACTGGAGGACCCTATAGTAGCTTGAAATCACCTACATGGGGTGGAGAAATGTATGAGGTTACTGGAGGACCCTATAGTAGCTTGAAATCACCTACCTGGGGTGGAGAAATGTATGAGGTTACTGGAGGGCCCTATAGTACTGGTAGCTTGAAATCACCTACCTGGGGTGGAGAAATGTATGAGGTTACTGGAGGGCCCTATAGTAACTTGAAATCACCTACCTGGGGTGGAGAAATGTATGAGGTTACTGGAGGGCCCTATAGTAGCTTGAAATCACCTACCTGGGGTGGAGAAATGTATGAGGTTACTGGGGGGCCCTATAGTAACTTGAAATCACCACCCTGGGGTGGAGAAATGTATGAGGTTACTGGAGGACCCTATAGTAGCTTGAAATCACCTACCTGGGGTGGCGAAATGTATGAGGTTACTGGGGGGGCCCTATAGTAGCTTGAAATCACCTCCCTGGGGTGGAGAAATGTATGAGATTACTGGAGGGCCCTATAGTAGCTTGAAATGACCTACCTGGGGTGGAGAAATGTATGAGGTTACTGGAGGACCCTATAGTAGCTTGAAATCACCTACCTGGGGTGGAGAAATGTATGAGGTTACTGGAGGGCCCTATAGTAGCTTGAAATCACCTACCTGGGGTGGAGAAATGTATGAGGTTACTGGAGGGCCTATAGTAGCTTGAAATCACCTACCTGGGGTGGAGAAATGTATGAGGTTACTGGAGGGCCCTATAGTAGCTTGAAATCACCTCCCTGGGGTGGAGAAATGTATGAGATTACTGGAGGGCCCTATAGTAGCTTGAAATCACCTACCTGGGGTGGAGAAATGTATGAGGTTACTGGAGGGCCCTATAGTAGCTTGAAATCACCTACCTGGGGTGGAGAAATGTATGAGGTTACTGGAGGGCCCTATAGTAGCTTGAAATCACCTACCTGGGGTGGAGAAATGTATGAGGTTACTGGAGGACCCTATAGTAGCTTGAAATCACCTACCTGGGGTGGAGAAATGTATGAGGTTACTGGAGGGCCCTATAGTAGCTTGAAATCACCTACCTGGGGTGGAGAAATGTATGAGGTTACTGGAGGGCCCTATAGTAGCTTGAAATCACCTACCTGGGGTGGAGAAATGTATGAGGTTACTGGAGGACCCTATAGTAGCTTGAAATCACCTACCTGGGGTGGAGAAATGTATGAGGTTACTGGAGGGCCCTATAGTAGCTTGAAATCACCTACCTGGGGTGGAGAAATGTATGAGGTTACTGGAGGGCCCTATAGTAGCTTGAAATCACCTACCTGGGGTGGAGAATTGTATGAGGTTACTGGAGGGCCCTATAGTAGCTTGAAATTACCACCCTGGGGTGGAGAAATGTATGAGGTTACTGGAGGGCCCTATAGTAGCTTGAAATCACCTACCTGGGGTGGAGAAATGTATGAGGTTACTGGAGGGCCCTATAGTAGCTTGAAATCACCTACCTGGGGTGGAGAAATGTATGAGGTTACTGGAGGGCCCTATAGTAGCTTGAAATCACCTACCTGGGGTGGAGAAATGTATGAGGTTACTGGAGGGCCCTATAGTAGCTTGAAATCACCTACCTGGGGTGGAGAAATGTATGAGGTTACTGGAGGGCCCTATAGTAGCTTGAAATCACCACCTGGGGTGGAGAAATGTATGAGGTTACTGGAGGCCCTATAGTAGCTTGAAATCACCTACCTGGGGTGGAGAAATGTATGAGGTTACTGGAGGGCCCTATAGTAGCTTGAAATCACCTACCTGGGGTGGAGAATGTATGAGGTTACTGGAGGGATATGTAGCTTGAAATCACCTACCTGGGGTGGAGAAATGTATGAGGTTACTGGAGGGCCCTATAGTAGCTTGAAATCACCTACCTGGGGTGGGGAAATGTATGAGGTTACTGGTGGGCCCTATAGTAACTTGAAATCACCTACCTGGGGTGGAGAAATGTATGAGGTTACTGGAGGACCCTATAGTAGCTTGAAATCACCTACCTGGGGTGGAGAAATGTATGAGGTTACTGGAGGGCCCTATAGTAGCTTGAAATCACCTACCTGGGGTGGAGAAATGTATGAGGTTACTGGGGGGCCTTATAGTAACTTGAAATCACCACCCTGGGGTGGAGAAATGTATGAGGTTACTGGAGGACCCTATAGTAGCTTGAAATCACCTACCTGGGGTGGAGAAATGTATGAGGTTACTGGAGGGCCCTATAGTAGCTTGAAATCACCTACTGGGGTGGAAATGTATGAGGTTACTGGGGGCCCTATAGTACTTGAAATCACCACCCTGGGGTGGAGAAATGTATGAGGTTACTGGGGGCCCCTATAGTAGCTTGAAATCACCAACCTGGGGTGGAGAAATGTATGAGGTTACTGGAGGACCCTATAGTAGCTTGAAATCACCTACCTGGGGTGGAGAAATGTATGAGGTTACTGGAGGGCCCTATAGTAGCTTGAAATCACCTACCTGGGGTGGAGAAATGTATGAGGTTACTGGAGGGCCCTATAGTAGCTTGAAATTACCACCCTGGGGTGGAGAAATGTATGAGGTTATGGAGGGCCCTATAGTAGCTTGAAATCACCTACCTGGGGTGGAGAAATGTATGAGGTTACTGGAGGGCGCTATAGTAGCTTGAAATCACCTACCTGGGGTGGAGATATGTATGAGGTTACTGGAGGACCCTATAGTAGCTTGAAATCACCTACCTGGGGTGGAGAAATGTATGAGATTACTGGAGGACCCTATAGTAGCTTGAAATCACCTAGCTGGGGTGGAGAAATGTATGAGGTTACTGGAGGGCCCTATAGTAGCTTGAAATCACCTACCTCGGGTGGGGAAATGTATGAGGTTACTGGAGGGCCCTATAGTAGCTTGAAATTACCACCCTGGGGTGGAGAAATGTATGAGGTTATGGAGGGCCCTATAGTAGCTTGAAATCACCTACATGGGGTGGAGAAATGTATGAGGTTACTGGAGGGCCCTATAGTAGCTTGAAATCACCTACCTGGGGTGGAGAATTGTATGAGGTTACTGGAGGGCCCTATAGTAGCTTGAAATTACCACCCTGGGGTGGAGAAATGTATGAGGTTACTGGAGGGCCCTATAGTAGCTTGAAATCACCTACCTAGGGTGGAGAAATGTATGAGGTTACTGGAGGGCCCTATAGTAGCTTGAAATTAGCACCCTGGGGTGGGGAAATGTATGAGGTTACTGGAGGGCCCTATAGTAGCTTGAAATCACCTACCTGGGGTGGAGAAATGTATGAGGTTACTGGAGGGCCCTATAGTAGCTTGAAATCACCACCCTGGGGTGGAGAAATGTATGAGGTTACTGGAGGGCCCTATAGTAGCTTGAAATCACCTACCTGGGGTGGAGAAATGTATGAGGTTACTGGAGGGCCCTATAGTAGCTTGAAATCACCTACCTGGGGTGGAGAAATGTATGAGGTTACTGGAGGGCCTTAGTAGTAGCTTGAAATCACCTACCTGGGGTGGAGAAATGTATGAGGTTACTGGGGGGCCCTATAGTAGCTTGAAATCAACCTGGGGTGGAGAAATGTATGAGGTTACTGGAGGCCCTATAGTAGCTTGAAATCACCTACCTGGGGTGGAGAAATGTATGAGGTTACTGGAGGGCCCTATAGTAGCTTGAAATCACCTACCTGGGGTGGAGAAATGTATGAGATTACTGGAGGGCCCTATAGTAGCTTGAAATGACCTACCTGGGGTGGAGAAATGTATGAGGTTACTGGAGGACCCTATAGTAGCTTGAAATCACCTACCTGGGGTGGAGAAATGTATGAGGTTACTGGAGGGCCCTATAGTAGCTTGAAATCACCTACCTGGGGTGGAGAAATGTATGAGGTTACTGGAGGGCCCTATAGTAGCTTGAAATCACCTACCTGGGGTGGAGAAATGTATGAGGTTACTGGAGGACCCTATAGTAGCTTGAAATCACCTACCTGGGGTGGAGAAATGTATGAGGTTACTGGAGGGCCCTATAGTAGCTTGAAATCACCTACCTGGGGTGGAGATATGTATGAGGTTACTGGAGGACCCTATATTAGCTTGAAATCACCTACCTAGGGTGGAGAAATGTATGAGGTTACAGGAGGGCCCTAGAGTAGCTTGAAATTACAACCCTGGGGTGGGGAAATGTATGAGGTTACT
>JABXNX010003752.1:0-22874 GCA_014843695.1 Archivesica marissinica | reverse complement strand
ATGTATGCTGTCATAGGCAATGTATGCTGTCATAGGCAATGTATGCTGTCATAGGCAATGTATGCTGTCATAGGGAATGTATAGGGAATGTATGCTGTCATAGGCAATGTATGCTGTCATAGGGAATGTATGCTGTCATAGGGAATGTATGCTGTCATAGGCAATGTATGCTGTCATAGGGAATGTATGCTGTCATAGGCAATGTATGCTGTCATAGGGAATGTATGCTGTCATAGGCAATGTATGCTGTCATAGGGAATGTATGCTGTCATAGGGAATGTATGCTGTCATAGGCAATGTATGCGTATGCTGTCATAGGGAATTAAATACCTACATGTACATACATTATATAGTTGTTATAGTCTTTGTGCTTACTAGTGTAAGATTGGAATTTATTTCATCGAGTGATCACCGAATTTGTATGGAAAAACATATCTCGGTGATCAGAAGATGAAATCAAATCCATTCACTACAATACACAACCGAACAACCACTTATGTTATTGTGAATGTTTGCAATAAAAAATAGTTCAAATTCATTAGAACATACTATTTTATAACTATCTGTGTTAGAAAATAGCTAAAATACAAAAGTACATCTAACAATGGAGGAATATGAAACACAAACAGTGGCAAAGAAATTGCCATCTTCCACTGTTTCAAAACGATGCTGCTTTCGTCACAACAATTTAGTGTACAGGGAAGTAAATCATAAAATGTTGCAGTTACATCTTGCAATGTTCTCTGTCTGTCCTTCAGTATATCTTTAAAGTTGGACAACATCCTCTTCAGTTCCTCATCCGACCCTGTGAAACAAATCAACATATACAAGATAACTCCAAATCTACGGTCCTTCACATCACAAAATGAAAATCATACAACTATATTGTAATACAATTGTCATGCATGCATAACATATCAGGGCTCATTCTAGAGGGAGACTGGGGTGAAATAGTCGACTAGAGACCCTGACTTCGCCCACTGGGGACCCCACTTCTCCCAAAAAAACAACAACAAAAACGAAATATTTTACAATTTTCATACAAATATTGTCCAGTAAAATACACTGGCTCATTACCGTATTTTCTCGACTATAAGTCGCCCTCGCCTATAAGACGCACCCCCTATTCCGGTGGTCAAAATGGTGGATTTTACCGAGTCCCTCGTATAAGACGCAGTCAAATTTTCGGTCAGGAAGCTGTCAAAAACTGTAGAAAAGTACCTATTTTGAAGAACCAAACAATTAAAAAAATATTTTTAGTAAATTAATAACCAAAACAAGTGGGCCTCGTAATTGCTCAGAATGTTTGCGTCAAACAAAATCAATATAGATCAGCGTAACTTTTTATCACACTGAAATTTGGATCATTAAAATTATAATAATCGTTCTTTATCGTCGGGAAATGATCCCCGAGAGCAACAGTCATCAAAGCCAGTTTGACACTTGCCAGAATACACAAGCTGCAGGATTTTATTCCGACCATGACACTGACTTTGCGTGCGTAATAGAGATTATTTACGCATGCTATGTCACAGGTAAATATGACAATTAAAACTGTTATGGGGAGTAAAACCAGAATGTTACCGTGATGTAAAACTACGATACCAACCATTTAAAATAACATTGCTTAGTACATTTATGCATCGCCGTCTTATTCACCCGAAACAGCCAGTACACAACATGTTTATAGACAGACCTTCAGTAAAAGTTTCTACCGTACTTGCTTGTAATGACTCGATAATGTAGTTTAACATTCACGATACATTTGGCTATTACACGGATGTGGGACAATCTTGGTGTCGATAAACACAGGTATTAGAAACATTGATCATTGTTTTTGTAAATAAACAAAACAGTGCAAACTTTTCAATTATCTTTAATTATACGAGCTATAATTTTATTTCATCAACTTGATTGTTTCTATTCAATATTTGACATTCTACATCATAATTATATACATAATATTATCTATCTTATAATATATGTGTACATAATTATACCGTACATTATACTTTTAATTTATTGTTTCCATTTATTCAGCCCCCATATAACACGCTTAATACATACACCAATCAATTTTAACCATACATGAATGCCTCAGTTGTCTTGGTTGTCAATCTAAATTATCTCGGGTACGGTTACTGGCGATCACAGCCTGTCTGTGTTTGCATTTCAATTCTTATTGTTCTATTCATCTTCTAAAGTCGCCAATTACAGGTACATATGTATAAAATAATCTTAAGAGGCCGACTGTATTGGAAACTTCTCAGTTTTGTAGCTTTGAATAGGTCAAAGGGCTAATTGTTCTACTCAATTACTGATTAGACAGACTGTCGATGCCGACCGGAGTCGTTAACAATAAACTGGAGCCGGTAGTAAATAATAATAAATCAATAGATAATAATCGAAAGTCTATAAACTATATTAAGTTTAAATATTATATGTGAACATTATTCACAGGGCACGAGTAGTCAATCTAATTATGGTGTACCGTATACCGGAATTGAATAAGGCCGATTCAATTACATATTCAAAATGGTGGCACAACAAATAATACGGTCTTGAAACATAAATAAAAATGTCACAACGTATCAATTTAAAAGTATTTATTGATATTTTACACATATTTGAAGGTGTTGTCGTTTTTGAACGATCCAAACAGCAACTTAATGATTGTGCATCAGAGACGCAAAAATGGAATCTGTTGACGACTGCAGAAGTGACGGTCGGAAAAATGACCATTAAAATGGCGTCTCTATCGTTTCGGGTTCGATTTTCGGAGGTGATGGACAGAATTTTTTCTAATTTTTTTGTATACCTCGCTTATAAGACGCATCCCCTTCTTAGAAGTTGATTTTTGAGTCAAAAATCTGCGTCTTATAGTCGAGAAAATACGGTATAAAGCACTTCTATTCAAAATGGTGAAATTGTGACTTTTAAACCTATTATGTTACAATTTATTAACACAATTTAAGGATGCAATCGGGCGCTGTCACTTCTCCCTAGAATGAGCCGTGCAGGAACTAGCAGAATGAAAGAACTGAGTGTGATAGGAATAAACATTATGACAGAGCCATGTCCTCAGACACACAGCATATATGGCTCTGTAATAACATTATGACAGAGCCATGTCCTCAGCTTATATGGCTCTGTAATAACATTATGACAGAGCCATGTCCTCAGACACACAGCTTATATGGCTCTGTAATAACATTATGACAGAGCCATGTCCTCAGACACACAGCTTATATGGCTCTGTAATAACATTATGACAGAGCCATGTCCTCAGCTTATATGGCTCTGTAATAACATTATGACAGAGCCATGTCCTCAGACACACAGCATATATGGCTCTGTAATAACATTATGACAGAGCCATGTCCTCAGCTTATATGGCTCTGTAATAACATTATGACAGAGCCATGTCCTCAGACACACAGCTTATATGGCTCTGTAATAACATTATGACAGAGCAGCCATGTCCTCAGACACACAGCTTATATGGCTCTGTAATAACATTATGACAGAGCCATGTCCTCAGACACACAGCTTATATGGCTCTGTAATAACATTATGACAGAGCCATGTCCTCAGACACACAGCTTATATGGCTCTGTAATAACATTATGACAGAGCCATGTCCTCAGCTTATATGGCTCTGTAATAACATTATGACAGAGCCATGTCCTCAGACACACAGCATATATGGCTCTGTAATAACATTATGACAGACCACCCACAACCAAAACAAACAGCCATGTCCTCAGACACACAGCTTATATGGCTCTGTAATAACATTATGACAGAGCCATGTCCTCAGACACACAGCTTATATGGCTCTGTAATAACATTATGACAGAGCCATGTCCTCAGACACACAGCATATATCCAAAACAAACAACCACCCACAGGCTCTGTAATAACATTATGACAGAGCCATGTCCTCAGACACACAGCATATATGGCTCTGTAATAACATTATGACAGAGCCATGTCCTCAGATACACACCTTATATGGCTCTGTAATAACATTATGACAGAGCCATGTCCTCAGACAAACAGCTTATATGGCTCTGTAATAACATTATGACAGAGCCATGTCCTCAGATACACAGCTTATATGGCTCTGTAATAACATTATGACAGAGCCATGTCCTCAGACACACAGCTTATATGGCTCTGTAATAACATTATGACAGAGCCATGTCCTCAGACAAACAGCTTATATGGCTCTGTAATAACATTATGACAGAGCCATGTCCTCAGACACACACAACCAAAACACA
Organism: Archivesica marissinica; assembly: GCA_014843695.1. NCBI lineage: Eukaryota > Metazoa > Mollusca > Bivalvia > Venerida > Vesicomyidae > Archivesica > Archivesica marissinica. The sequence continues at coordinate 18,588 of JABXNX010003752.1, read as the reverse complement.
ACAACCACCCAGCTTATATGGCTCTGTAATAACATTATGACAGAGCCATGTCCTCAGACACACAGCTTATATGGCTCTGTAATAACATTATGACAGAGCCATGTCCTCAGCTTATATGGCTCTGTCATAACATTATGACAGAGCCATGTCCTCAGACACACAGCTTATATGGCTCTGTAATAACATTATGACAGAGCCATGTCCTCAGCTTATATGGCTCTGTAATAACATTATGACAGAGCCATGTCCTCAGACACACAGCTTATATGGCTCTGTAATAACATTATGACAGAGCCATGTCCTCAGACACACAGCATATATGGCTCTGTAATAACATTATGACAGAGCCATGTCCTCAGACACACAGCTTATATGGCTCTGTAATAACATTATGACAGAGCCATGTCCTCAGCTTATATGGCTCTGTAATAACATTATGACAGAGCCATGTCCTCAGACACACAGCTTATATGGCTCTGTAATAACATTATGACAGAGCCATGTCCTCAGCTTATATGGCTCTGTAATAACATTATGACAGCCATGTCCTCAGACACACAGCTTATATGGCTCTGTAATAACATTATGACAGAGCCATGTCCTCAGACACACAGCTTATATGGCTCTGTAATAACATTATGACAGAGCCATGTCCTCAGACACACAGCATATATGGCTCTGTAATAACATTATGACAGAGCCATGTCCTCAGCTTATATGGCTCTGTAATAACATTATGACAGAGCCATGTTCTCAGACACACAGCATATATGGCTCTGTAATAACATTATGACAGAGCCATGTCCTCAGATACACACCTTATATGGCTCTGTAATAACATTCTGACAGAGCCATGTCCTCAGACAAACAGCTTATATGGCTCTGTAATAACATTATGACAGAGCCATGTCCTCAGATACACAGCTTATATGGCTCTGTAATAACATTATGACAGAGCCATGTCCTGAGACACACAGCTTATATGGCTCTGTAATAACATTATGACAGAGCCATGTCCTCGGACACACAGCTTATATGGCTCTGTAATAACATTATGACAGAGCCATGTCCTCAGCTTATATGGCTCTGTAATAACATTATGACAGAGCCATGTCCTCAGACACACAGCTTATATGGCTCTGTAATAACATTATGACAGAGCCATGTCCTCAGACACACAGCATATATGGCTCTGTAATAACATTATGACAGAGCCATGTCCTCAGCTTATATGGCTCTGTAATAACATTATGACAGAGCCATGTCCTCAGACACACAGCTTATATGGCTCTGTAATAACATTCTGACAGAGCCATGTCCTCAGACAAACAGCTTATATGGCTCTCTAATAACATTATGACAGAGCCATGTCCTCAGATACACAGCTTATATGGCTCTGTAATAACATTATGACAGAGCCATGTCCTCAGATACACAGCTTATATGGCTCTGTAATAACATTATGACAGAGCCATGTCCTCAGATGCACAGCTTATATGGCTCTGTAATAATATTATGACAGAGCCATGTCCTCAGACAAACAGCTTATACGCCTCTGTAATAACATTATGACAGAGCCATGTCCTCAGATACACAGCATATATGGCTCTGTAATAACATTATGACAGAGCCATGTCCTCAGATACACAGCATATATGGCTCTGTAATAACATTATGACAGAGCCCTGTCCTCAGACACACAGCTTATATGGCTCTGTAATAACATTATGACAGAGCCCTGTCCTCAGACACACAGCTTATATGGCTCTGTAATAACATTATGACAGAGCCATGTCCTCAGCTTATATGGCTCTGTAATAACATTATGACAGAGCCATGTCCTCAGATACACAGCTTATATGGCTCTGTAATAACATTATGACAGAGCCATGTCCTCAGCTTATATGGCTCTGTAATAACATTATGACAGAGCCATGTCCTCAGATACACAGCATATATGGCTCTGTAATAACATTATGACAGAGCCATGTCCTCAGATACACAGCTTATATGGCTCTGTAATAACATTATGACAGAGCCATGTTCTCAGACACACAGCTTATATGGCTCTGTAATAACATTATGACAGAGCCCTGTCCTCAGATACACAGCATATATGGCTCTGTAATAACATTATGACAGAGCCATGTCGTCAGATACACAGCTTATATGGCTCTGTAATAACATTATGACAGAGCCATGTCCTCAGATGCACAGCTTATATGGCTCTGTAATAATATTATGACAGAGCCATGTCCTCAGACAAACAGCTTATATGGCTCTGTAATAACATTATGACAGAGCCATGTCCTCAGATACACAGCTTATATGGCTCTGTAATAACATTATGACAGAGCCATGTCCTCAGATACACAGCTTATATGGCTCTGTAATAACATTATGACAGAGCCATGTCCTCAGCTTATATGGCTCTGTAATAACATTATGACAGAGCCATGTCCTCAGATACACAGCATATATGGCTCTGTAATAACATTATGACAGAGCCATGTCCTCAGATACAAAGCTTATATGGCTCTGTAATAACATTATGACAGAGCCATGTTCTCAGACACACAGCTTATATGGCTCTGTAATAACATTATGACAGAGCCATATCCTCAGCTTATATGGCTCTGTAATAACATTATGACAGAGCCATGTCCTCAGACACACAGCTTATATGGCTCTGTAATAACATTATGACAGAGCCATGTCCTCAGATGCACAGCTTATATGGCTCTGTAATAATATTATGACAGAGCCATGTCCTCAGACAAACAGCTTATATGGCTCTGTAATAACATTATGACAGAGCCATGTCCTCAGATACACAGCATATATGGCTCTGTAATAACATTATGACAGAGCCATGTCCTCAGATACACAGCATATATGGCTCTGTAATAACATTATGACAGAGCCCTGTCCTCAGACACACAGCTTATATGGCTCTGTAATAACATTATGACAGAGCCATGTCCTCAGCTTATATGGCTCTGTAATAACATTATGACAGAGCCATGTCCTCAGATACACAGCATATATGGCTCTGTAATAACATTATGACAGAGCCATGTCCTCAAACACAGCTTATATGGCTCTGTAATAACATTATGACAGAGCCATGTCCTCAGATGCACAGCTTATATGGCTCTGTAATAATATTATGACAGAGCCATGTCCTCAGACAAACAGCTTATATGGCTCTGTAATAACATTATGACAGAGCCATGTCCTCAGATACACACCTTATATGGCTCTGTAATAACATTATGACAGAGCCATGTCCTCAGATACACAGCATATATGGCTCTGTAATAACATTATGACAGAGCCATGTCCTCAGATACACAGCTTATATGGCTCTGTAATAACATTATGACAGAGCCCTGTCCTCAGACACACAGCTTATATGGCTCTGTAATAACATTATGACAGAGCCATGTCCTCAGATACACAGCTTATATGGCTCTGTAATAACATTATGACAGAGCCATGTCCTCAGATACACAGCATATATGGCTCTGTAATAACATTATGACAGAGCCATGTCCTCAGATACACAGCTTATATGGCTCTGTAATAACATTATGACAGAGCCATGTTCTCAGACACACAGCTTATATGGCTCTGTAATAACATTATGACAGAGCCCTGTCCTCAGATACACAGCATATATGGCTCTGTAATAACATTATGACAGAGCCATGTCCTCAGATACACAGCTTATATGGCTCTGTAATAACATTATGACAGAGCCATGTCCTCAGATGACACAGCTATGGCTCTGTAATAACATTATGACAGAGCCATGTCCTCAGACAAACAGCTTATATGGCTCTGTAATAACATTATGACAGAGCCATGTCTCAGATACACACTTATATGGCTCTGTAATAACATTATGACAGAGCCATGTCCTCAGATACACAGCATATATGGCTCTGTAATAACATTATGACAGAGCCATGTCCTCAGATACACAGCAGTATATGGCTCTGTAATAACATTATGACAGAGCCATGTCCTCAGATACACAGCTTATATGGCTCTGTAATAACATTATGACAGAGCCCTGTCCTCAGACACACAGCTTATATGGCTCTGTAATAACATTATGACAGAGCCATGTCCTCAGCTTATATGGCTCTGTAATAACATTATGACAGAGCCATGTCCTCAGATACACAGCTTATATGGCTCTGTAATAACATTATGACAGAGCCATGTCCTCAGCTTATATGGCTCTGTAATAACATTATGACAGAGCCATGTCCTCAGATACACAGCATATATGGCTCTGTAATAACATTATGACAGAGCCATGTCCTCAGATACACAGCTTATATGGCTCTGTAATAACATTATGACAGAGCCATGTCCTCAGACAAACAGCTTATATGGCTCTGTAATAACATTATGACAGAGCCATGTCCTCAGATACACAGCATATATGGCTCTGTAATAACATTATGACAGAGCCATGTCCTCAGATACACAGCTTATATGGCTCTGTAATAACATTATGACAGAGCCATGTCCTCAGATGCACAGCTTATATGGCTCTGTAATAATATTATGACAGAGCCATGTCCTCAGACAAACAGCTTATATGGCTCTGTAATAACATTATGACAGAGCCATGTCCTCAGATACACAGCTTATATGGCTCTGTAATAACATTATGACAGAGCCATGTCCTCAGATACACAGCATATATGGCTCTGTAATAACATTATGACAAAGCCATGTCCTCAGATACACAGCATATATGGCTCTGTAATAACATTATGACAGAGCCCTGTCCTCAGACACACAGCTTATATGGCTCTGTAATAACATTATGACAGAGCCATGTCCTCAGCTTATATGGCTCTGTAATAACATTATGACAGAGCCATGTCCTCAGATACACAGCTTATATGGCTCTGTAATAACATTATGACAGAGCCATGTCCTCAGCTTATATGGCTCTGTAATAACATTATGACAGAGCCATGTCCTCAGATACACAGCATATATGGCTCTGTAATAACATTATGACAGAGCCATGTCCTCAGATACAAAGCTTATATGGCTCTGTAATAACATTATGACAGAGCCATGTTCTCAGACACACAGCTTATATGGCTCTGTAATAACATTATGACAGAGCCCTGTCCTCAGATACACAGCATATATGGCTCTGTAATAACATTATGACAGAGCCATATCCTCAGCTTATATGGCTCTGTAATAACATTATGACAGAGCCATGTCCTCAGACACACAGCATATATGGCTCTGTAACAATGTTATTTATTTGGGATGGCAACGAGTGTTCGAATGTTAAAATCATATTCGAATATAAAAACCTGGCATATTTATGTATTTTTGTTTCAAATTTAACGACGAGGAAGTGATGTTACATTGTTATTGCCATGTCTGTAGTTGTACTGGGTAACATAAATGATGACGAGATGTTACATTGTTATTGCCGTGTCTGTAATTGTACTGGGTAACGTAAATGATGACGAGATGTTACATTGTTATTGCCATGTCTGTAGTTGTACTGGGTAACGTAAATGAGGAAGTCATGTTACTTTCTTATTGCAGTTACTGTAGTTGTACTGGGGAACGTAAATGAGGAAGTGCTGTTACATTGTTATTGCAGTGTCTGTAGTTGTACTGGGTAACGTAAATGATGACGAGATGTTACATTGTTATTGCCATGTCTGTAGTTGTACTGGGTAACGTAAATGATGATGAGGAAGTGCTGTTACATTGTTATTGCCGTGTCTGTAGTTGTACCGGGTAACGTAAATGATGACTAGGAAGTGCTGTTACATTGTTATTGCCGTGTCTGTAGTTGTACTGGGTAACGTAAATGATGATGAGGAAGTGATGTTACATTGTTATTGCCTGGTCTGTAGTTGTACTGGGTAACGTAAATGATGACGAGAAAGTGCTGTTACATTGTTATTGCAGTGTCTGTAGTTGTACTGGGTAACGTAAATGATGACGAGATGTTACATTGTTATTGCCATGTCTGTAGTTGTACTGGGTAACGTAAATGATGACGAGATGTTACATTGTTATTGCCATGTCTGTAGTTGTACTGGGTAACGTAAATGATGACGAGATGTTACATTGTTATTGCCGTGTCTGTAGTTGTACTGGGTAACGTAAATGATGAAGAGATGTTACATTGTTATTGCCGTGTCTGTAGTTGTACTGGGTAACGTAAATGATGACGAGATGTTACATTGTTATTGCCGTGTCTGTAGTTGTACTGGGTAACGTAAATGATGACGAGATGTTACATTGTTATTGCCGTGTCTGTAGTTGTACTGGGTAACGTAAATGATGACAGAGATGTTACATTGTTATTGCCGTGTCTGTAGTTGTACTGGGTAACGTAAATGATGACGAAAGATGTTACATTGTTATTGCCGTGTCTGTAGTTGTACTGGGTAACGTAAATGATGACGAGGAAGTGATGTTACATTGTTATTGCCGTGTCTGTAGTTGTACTGGGTAACGTAAATGATGACAGAAGTGATGTTACATTGTTATTGCCGTGTCTGTAGTTGTACTGGGTAACGTAAATGATGACGAGAAAGTCTGTTACATTGTTATTGCCGTGTCTGTAGTTGTACTGGGTAACGTAAATGATGACGAGATGTTACATTGTTATTGCCGTGTCTGTAGTTGTACTGGGTAACGTAAATGATGACGAGATGTTACATTGTTATTGCCATGTCTGTAGTTGTACTGGGTAACGTAAATGATGACGAGGAAGTGCTGTTACATTGTTATTGCCGTGTCTGTAGTTGTACTGGGTAACGTAAATGATGACGAGATGTTACATTGTTATTGCCGTGTCTGTAGTTGTACTGGGTAACGTAAATGATGACGAAATGATGTTACATTGTTATTGCCGTGTCTGTAGTTGTACTGGGTAACGTAAATGATGACGAGGAAGTGATGTTACATTGTTATTGCCGTGTCTGTAGTTGTACTGGGTAACGTAAATGATGACGAGGAAGTGATGTTACATTGTTATTGCCATGTCTGTAGTTGTACTGGGTAACGTAAATGATGACGAGATGTTACATTGTTATTGCCGTGTCTGTAGTTGTACTGGGTAACGTAAATGATGACGAGATGTTACATTGTTATTGCCGTGTCTGTAGTTGTACTGGGTAACGTAAATGAGGAAGTGATGTTACATTGTTATTGCCGTGTCTGTAGTTGTACTGGGTAACGTAAATGAGGAAGTGATGTTACATTGTTATTGCCGTGTCTGTAGTTGTACTGGGTAACGTAAATGATGACGAGATGTTACATTGTTATTGCCGTGTCTGTAGTTGTACTGGGTAACGTAAATGATGACGAGATGTTACATTGTTATTGCCATGTCTGTAGTTGTACTGGGTAACGTAAATGAGGAAGTCATGTTACATTGTTATTGCAGTGTCTGTAGTTGTACTGGGGAACGTAAATGAGGAAGTGCTGTTACATTGTTATTGCAGTGTCTGTAGTTGTACTGGGTAACGTAAATGATGACGAGATGTTACATTGTTATTGCCATGTCTGTAGTTGTACTGGGTAACGTAAATGATGACGAGGAAGTGTGTTACATTGTTATTGCCGTGTCTGTAGTTGTACTGGGTAACGTAAATGATGACAGGAAGTGCTGTTACATTGTTATTGCCGTGTCTGTAGTTGTACTGGGTAACGTAAATGATGATGAGGAAGTGATGTTACATTGTTATTGCCGTGTCTGTAGTTGTACTGGGTAACGTAAATGATGACGAGAAAGTGCTGTTACATTGTTATTGCCGTGTCTGTAGTTGTACTGGGTAACGTAAATGATGACGAGATGTTACATTGTTATTGCCATGTCTGTAGTTGTACTGGGTAACGTAAATGATGACGAGGAAGTGCTGTTACATTGTTATTGCCATGTCTGTAGTTGTACTGGGTAACGTAAATGATGACGAGATGTTACATTGTTATTGCCGTGTCTGTAGTTGTACTGGGTAACGTAAATGATGACGAGATGTTACATTGTTATTGCCGTGTCTGTAGTTGTACTGGGTAACGTAAATGATGACGATGAAGTGCTGTTACATTGTTATTGCCGTGTCTGTAGTTGTACTGGGTAACGTAAATGATGACGAGATGTTACATTGTTATTGCCGTGTCTGTAGTTGTACTGGGTAACGTAAATGATGACGAGATGTTACATTGTTATTGCCGTGTCTGTAGTTGTACTGGGTAACGTAAATGATGACGAGGAAGTGATGTTACATTGTTATTGCCGTGTCTGTAGTTGTACTGGGTAACGTAAATGATGACGAGATGTCTCATTGTTATTGCCATGTCTGTAGTTGTACTGGGTAACGTAAATGAGGAAGTGATGTTACATTGTTATTGCAGTGTCTGTAGTTGTACTGGGTAACGTAAATGATGACGAGATGTTACATTGTTATTGCTGTGTCTGTAGTCGTATTGGGTAATGTAAATGATGACGAGGAAGTGCTGTTACATTGTTATTGCAGTGTCTGTAGTTGTACTGGGTAAGGTAAATGATGACGAGATGTTACATTGTTATTGCCATGTCTGTAGTTGTACTGGGTAACGTAAATGATGACGAGATGTTACATTGTTATTGCCATGTCTGTAGTTGTACTGGGTAACGTAAATGAGGAAGTGATGTTACATTGTTATTGCCATGTCTGTAGTTGTACTGGGTAACGTAAATGAGGAAGTGATGTTACATTGTTATTGCCATGTCTGTAGTTGTACTGGGTAACGTAAATGAGGAAGTGATGTTACATTGTTATTGCCATGTCTGTAGTTGTACTGGGTAACGTAAATAGAGGAAGTGATGTTACATTGTTATTGCCATGTCTGTAGTTGTACTGGGTAACGTAAATGATGACGAGATGTTACATTGTTATTGCCGTGTCTGTAGTTGTACTGGGTAACGTAAATGATGACGAGATGTTACATTGTTATTGCCATGTCTGTAGTTGTACTGGGTAACGTAAATGAGGAAGTGATGTTACATTGTTATTGCCGTGTCTGTAGTTGTACTGGGTAACGTAAATGAGGAAGTGCTGTTACATTGTTATTGCCGTGTCTGTAGTTGTACTGGGTAACGTAAATGATGACGAGATGTTACATTGTTATTGCCGTGTCTGTAGTTGTACTGGGTAACGTAAATGATGACGAGATGTTACATTGTTATTGCCATGTCTGTAGTTGTACTGGGTAACGTAAATGATGACGAGGAAGTGCTGTTACATTGTTATTGCCGTGTCTGTAGTTGTACCGGGTAACGTAAATGATGACAAGGAAGTGCTGTTACATTGTTATTGCCGTGTCTGTAGTTGTACTGGGTAACGTAAATGATGACGAGGAAGTGATGTTACATTGTTATTGCCGTGTCTGTAGTTGTACTGGGTAACGTAAATGATGACAAGGAAGTGCTGTTACATTGTTATTGCCATGTCTGTAGTTGTACTGGGTAACGTAAATGATGACGAGGAAGTGATGTTACATTGTTATTGCCATGTCTGTAGTTGTACTGGGTAACGTAAATGATGACGAGGAAGTGATGTTACATTGTTATTGCCGTGTCTGTAGTTGTACTGGGTAACGTAAATGATGACGAGAAGTGCTGTTACATTGTTATTGCCAGTGTCTGTAGTTGTACTGGGTAACGTAAATGATGACGAGATGTTACATTGTTATTGCCGTGTCTGTAGTTGTACTGGGTAACGTAAATGATGACGAGATGTTACATTGTTATTGCCATGTCTGTAGTTGTACTGGGTAACGTAAATGATGACGAGGAAGTGCTGTTACATTGTTATTGCCGTGTCTGTAGTTGTACTGGGTAACGTAAATGATGACGAGATGTTACATTGTTATTGCCGTGTCTGTAGTTGTACTGGGTAACGTAAATGATGACGAGATGTTACATTGTTATTGCCGTGTCTGTAGTTGTACTGGGTAACGTAAATGATGACGAGGAAGTGATGTTACATTGTTATTGCCGTGTCTGTAGTTGTACTGGGTAACGTAAATGATGACGAGGAAGTGATGTTACATTGTTATTGCCGTGTCTGTAGTTGTACTGGGTAACGTAAATGATGACGAGGAAGTGCTGTTACATTGTTATTGCCGTGTCTGTAGTTGTACTGGGTAACGTAAATGATGACGAGATGTTACATTGTTATTGCCGTGTCTGTAGTTGTACTGGGTAACGTAAATGATGATGAGATGTTACATTGTTATTGCCGTGTCTGTAGTTGTACTGGGTAACGTAAATGATGACGAGGAAGTGCTGTTACATTGTTATTGCCATGTCTGTAGTTGTACTGGGTAACGTAAATGATGACGAGATGTTACATTGTTATTGCCGTGTCTGTAGTTGTACTGGGTAACGTAAATGATGACGAGATGTTACATTGTTATTGCCATGTCTGTAGTTGTACTGGGTAACGTAAATGAGGAAGTCATGTTACATTGTTATTGCAGTGTCTGTAGTTGTACTGGGTAACGTAAATGAGGAAGTGCTGTTACATTGTTATTGCAGTGTCTGTAGTTGTACTGGGTAACGTAAATGATGACGAGATGTTACATTGTTATTGCCATGTCTGTAGTTGTACTGGGTAACGTAAATGATGACGAGGAAGTGCTGTTACATTGTTATTGCCGTGTCTGTAGTTGTACCGGGTAACGTAAATGATGACAAGGAAGTGCTGTTACATTGTTATTGCCGTGTCTGTAGTTGTACTGGGTAACGTAAATGATGATGAGGAAGTGATGTTACATTGTTATTGCCATGTCTGTAGTTGTACTGGGTAACGTAAATGATGACGAGGAAGTGATGTTACATTGTTATTGCCGTGTCTGTAGTTGTACCGGGTAACGTAAATGATGACAAGGAAGTGCTGTTACATTGTTATTGCCATGTCTGTAGTTGTACTGGGTAACGTAAATGATGACGAGAAAGTGCTGTTACATTGTTATTGCAGTGTCTGTAGTTGTACTGGGTAACGTAAATGATGACGAGATGTTACATTGTTATTGCCGTGTCTGTAGTTGTACTGGGTAACGTAAATGATGACGAGATGTTACATTGTTATTGCCATGTCTGTAGTTGTACTGGGTAACGTAAATGATGACGAGGAAGTGCTGTTACATTGTTATTGCCGTGTCTGTAGTTGTACTGGGTAACGTAAATGATGACGAGATGTTACATTGTTATTGCCGTGTCTGTAGTTGTACTGGGTAACGTAAATGATGACGAGGAAGTGATGTTACATTGTTATTGCCGTGTCTGTAGTTGTACTGGGTAACGTAAATGATGACGAGGAAGTGATGTTACATTGTTATTGCCGTGTCTGTAGTTGTACTGGGTAACGTAAATGATGACGAGGAAGTGATGTTACATTGTTATTGCCGTGTCTGTAGTTGTACTGGGTAACGTAAATGATGACGAGATGTTACATTGTTATTGCCGTGTCTGTAGTTGTACTGGGTAACGTAAATGATGACGAGATGTTACATTGTTATTGCCATGTCTGTAGTTGTACTGGGTAACGTAAATGAGGAAGTCATGTTACTTTGTTATTGCAGTGTCTGTAGTTGTACTGGGGAACGTAAATGAGGAAGTGCTGTTACATTGTTATTGCAGTGTCTGTAGTTGTACTGGGTAACGTAAATGATGACGAGATGTTACATTGTTATTGCCGTGTCTGTAATTGTACTGGGTAACGTAAATGATGACGAGATGTTACATTGTTATTGCCATGTCTGTAGTTGTACTGGGTAACGTAAATGAGGAAGTCATGTTACTTTGTTATTGCAGTGTCTGTAGTTGTACTGGGGAACGTAAATGAGGAAGTGCTGTTACATTGTTATTGCAGTGTCTGTAGTTGTACTGGGTAACGTAAATGATGACGAGATGTTACATTGTTATTGCCATGTCTGTAGTTGTACTGGGTAACGTAAATGATGACGAGGAAGTGCTGTTACATTGTTATTGCCGTGTCTGTAGTTGTACCGGGTAACGTAAATGATGACTAGGAAGTGCTGTTACATTGTTATTGCCGTGTCTGTAGTTGTACTGGGTAACGTAAATGATGATGAGGAAGTGATGTTACATTGTTATTGCCTGGTCTGTAGTTGTACTGGGTAACGTAAATGATGACGAGAAAGTGCTGTTACATTGTTATTGCAGTGTCTGTAGTTGTACTGGGTAACGTAAATGATGACGAGATGTTACATTGTTATTGCCATGTCTGTAGTTGTACTGGGTAACGTAAATGATGACGAGGAAGTGCTGTTACATTGTTATTGCCATGTCTGTAGTTGTACTGGGTAACGTAAATGATGACGAGATGTTACATTGTTATTGCCGTGTCTGTAGTTGTACTGGGTAACGTAAATGATGAGATGTTACATTGTTATGGCCGTGTCTGTAGTTGTACTGGGTAACGTAAATGATGACGATGAAGTGCTGTTACATTGTTATTGCCGTGTCTGTAGTTGTACTGGGTAACGTAAATGATGACGAGATGTTACATTGTTATTGCCGTGTCTGTAGTTGTACTGGGTAACGTAAATGATGACGAGATGTTACATTGTTATTGCCGTGTCTGTAGTTGTACTGGGTAACGTAAATGATGACGAGGAAGTGATGTTACATTGTTATTGCCGTGTCTGTAGTTGTACTGGGTAACGTAAATGATGACGAGATGTCTCATTGTTATTGCCATGTCTGTAGTTGTACTGGGTAACGTAAATGAGGAAGTGATGTTACATTGTTATTGCAGTGTCTGTAGTTGTACTGGGTAACGTAAATGATGACGAGATGTTACATTGTTATTGCCGTGTCTGTAGTCGTATTGGGTAATGTAAATGATGACGAGGAAGTGCTGTTACATTGTTATTGCAGTGTCTGTAGTTGTACTGGGTAACGTAAATGATGACGAGATGTTACATTGTTATTGCCATGTCTGTAGTTGTACTGGGTAACGTAAATGATGACGAGATGTTACATTGTTATTGCCATGTCTGTAGTTGTACTGGGTAACGTAAATGAGGAAGTGATGTTACATTGTTATTGCCATGTCTGTAGTTGTACTGGGTAACGTAAATGAGGAAGTGATGTTACATTGTTATTGCCATGTCTGTAGTTGTACTGGGTAACGTAAATGAGGAAGTGATGTTACATTGTTATTGCCGTGTCTGTAGTTGTACTGGGTAACGTAAATGAGGAAGTGATGTTACATTGTTATTGCCATGTCTGTAGTTGTACTGGGTAACGTAAATGATGACGAGATGTTACATTGTTATTGCCGTGTCTGTAGTTGTACTGGGTAACGTAAATGATGACGAGATGTTACATTGTTATTGCCATGTCTGTAGTTGTACTGGGTAACGTAAATGAGGAAGTGATGTTACATTGTTATTGCCGTGTCTGTAGTTGTACTGGGTAACGTAAATGAGGAAGTGATGTTACATTGTTATTGCCATGTCTGTAGTTGTACTGGGTAACGTAAATGATGACGAGATGTTACATTGTTATTGCCGTGTCTGTAGTTGTACTGGGTAACGTAAATGATGACGAGATGTTACATTGTTATTGCCGTGTCTGTAGTTGTACTGGGTAACGTAAATGATGACGAGAAGTGCTGTTACATTGTTATTGCCGTGTCTGTAGTTGTACTGGGTAACGTAAATGATGACGAAGTGCTGTTACATTGTTATTGCCGTGTCTGTAGTTGTACTGGGTAACGTAAATGATGACGAGGAAGTGATGTTACATTGTTATTGCCGTGTCTGTAGTTGTACTGGGTAACGTAAATGATGACGAGGAAGTGATGTTACATTGTTATTGCCGTGTCTGTAGTTGTACTGGGTAACGTAAATGATGACGAGGAAGTGATGTTACATTGTTATTGCCATGTCTGTAGTTGTACTGGGTAACGTAAATGATGACGAGGAAGTGATGTTACATTGTTATTGCCGTGTCTGTAGTTGTACTGGGTAACGTAAATGATGACGAGGAAGTGCTGTTACATTGTTATTGCCGTGTCTGTAGTTGTACTGGGTAACGTAAATGATGACGAGATGTTACATTGTTATTGCCATGTCTGTAGTTGTACTGGGTAACGTAAATGATGACGAGATGTTACATTGTTATTGCCATGTCTGTAGTTGTACTGGGTAACGTAAATGATGACGAGGAAGTGCTGTTACATTGTTATTGCCATGTCTGTAGTTGTACTGGGTAACGTAAATGATGACGAGATGTTACATTGTTATTGCCATGTCTGTAGTTGTACTGGGTAACGTAAATGATGACGAGATGTTACATTGTTATTGCCATGTCTGTAGTTGTACTGGGTAACGTAAATGATGACGAGTGATGTTACATTGTTATTGCCGTGTCTGTAGTTGTACTGGGTAACGTAAATGACGAGGAAGTGATGTTACATTGTTATTGCCGTGTCTGTAGTTGTACTGGGTAACGTAAATGATGACGAGGAAGTGATGTTACATTGTTATTGCCATGTCTGTAGTTGTACTGGGTAACGTAAATGATGACGAGATGTTACATTGTTATTGCCGTGTCTGTAGTTGTACTGGGTAACGTAAATGATGACGAGATGTTACATTGTTATTGCCGTGTCTGTAGTTGTACTGGGTAACGTAAATGATGACGAGGAAGTGCTGTTACATTGTTATTGCCATGTCTGTAGTTGTACTGGGTAACGTAAATGATGACGAGATGTTACATTGTTATTGCCGTGTCTGTAGTTGTACTGGGTAACGTAAATGATGACGAGATGTTACATTGTTATTGCCATGTCTGTAGTTGTACTGGGTAACGTAAATGAGGAAGTCATGTTACATTGTTATTGCAGTGTCTGTAGTTGTACTGGGTAACGTAAATGAGGAAGTGCTGTTACATTGTTATTGCAGTGTCTGTAGTTGTACTGGGTAACGTAAATGATGACGAGATGTTACATTGTTATTGCCATGTCTGTAGTTGTACTGGGTAACGTAAATGATGACGAGGAAGTGCTGTTACATTGTTATTGCCGTGTCTGTAGTTGTACCGGGTAACGTAAATGATGACAAGGAAGTGCTGTTACATTGTTATTGCCGTGTCTGTAGTTGTACTGGGTAACGTAAATGATGATGAGGAAGTGATGTTACATTGTTATTGCCATGTCTGTAGTTGTACTGGGTAACGTAAATGATGACGAGGAAGTGATGTTACATTGTTATTGCCGTGTCTGTAGTTGTACTGGGTAACGTAAATGATGATGAGGAAGAGATGTTACATTGTTATTGCCATGTCTGTAGTTGTACTGGGTAACGTAAATGATGACGAGGAAGTGATGTTACATTGTTATTGCCATGTCTGTAGTTGTACTGGGTAACGTAAATGATGACAAGGAAGTGCTGTTACATTGTTATTGCCATGTCTGTAGTTGTACTGGGTAACGTAAATGATGACGAGATGTTACATTGTTATTGCCATGTCTGTAGTTGTACTGGGTAACGTAAATGATGACGAGGAAGTGATGTTACATTGTTATTGCCGTGTCTGTAGTTGTACTGGGTAACGTAAATGATGACGAGATGTTACATTGTTATTGCCGTGTCTGTAGTTGTACTGGGTAACGTAAATGATGACGAGATGTTACATTGTTATTGCCGTGTCTGTAGTTGTACTGGGTAACGTAAATGATGACGAGGATGATGTTACATTGTTATTGCCGTGTCTGTAGTTGTACTGGGTAACGTAAATGATGACGAGAAGTGATGTTACATTGTTATTGCCGTGTCTGTAGTTGTACTGGGTAACGTAAATGATGACGAGATGTTACATTGTTATTGCCGTGTCTGTAGTTGTACTGGGTAACGTAAATGATGACGAGATGTTACATTGTTATTGCCGTGTCTGTAGTTGTACTGGGTAACGTAAATGATGACGAGATGTTACATTGTTATTGCCATGTCTGTAGTTGTACTGGGTAACGTAAATGAGATGTTACATTGTTATTGCAATGTCTGTAGTTGTACTGGGAACGTAAATGAGAAGTGCTGTTACATTGTTATTGCCGTGTCTGTAGTTGTACTGGGTAACGTAAATGATGACGAGATGTTACATTGTTATTGCCATGTCTGTAGTTGTACTGGGTAACGTAAATGATGACGAGATGTTACATTGTTATTGCCATGTCTGTAGTTGTACTGGGTAACGTAAATGAGGAAGTGATGTTACATTGTTATTGCAGTGTCTGTAGTTGTACTGGGTAACGTAAATGAGGAAGTGCTGTTACATTGTTATTGCAGTGTCTGTAGTTGTACTGGGTAACGTAAATGATGACGAGATGTTACATTGTTATTGCCATGTCTGTAGTTGTACTGGGTAACGTAAATGATGACGAGGAAGTGCTGTACATTGTTATTGCCATGTCTGTAGTTGTACTGGGTAACGTAAATGATGACGAGAAGTGCTGTTACATTGTTATTGCCGTGTCTGTAGTTGTACTGGGTAACGTAAATGATGAGGAAGTGATGTTACATTGTTATTGCCTGTCTGTAGTTGTACTGGGTAACGTAAATGATGACGAGAAGTGTGTTACATTGTTATTGCCGTGTCTGTAGTTGTACTGGGTAACGTAAATGATGACGAGATGTTACATTGTTATTGCCGTGTCTGTAGTTGTACTGGGTAACGTAAATGATGACGAGGAAGTGATGTTACATTGTTATTGCCATGTCTGTAGTTGTACTGGGTAACGTAAATGATGACGAGATGTTACATTGTTATTGCCGTGTCTGTAGTTGTACTGGGTAACGTAAATGATGGAATGTTACATTGTTATTGCCGTGTCTGTAGTTGTACTGGGTAACGTAAATGATGACGAGGAAGTGCTGTTACATTGTTATTGCCGTGTCTGTAGTTGTACTGGGTAACGTAAATGATGACGAGATGTTACATTGTTATTGCCGTGTCTGTAGTTGTACTGGGTAACGTAAATGATGACGAGATGTTACATTGTTATTGCCGTGTCTGTAGTTGTACTGGGTAACGTAAATGATGACGAGATGTTACATTGTTATTGCCATGTCTGTAGTTGTACTGGGTAACGTAAATGAGGAAGTGATGTTACATTGTTATTGCCGTGTCTGTAGTTGTACTGGGTAACGTAAATGAGGAAGTGCTGTTACATTGTTATTGCCGTGTCTGTAGTTGTACTGGGTAACGTAAATGATGACGAGATGTTACATTGTTATTGCCATGTCTGTAGTTGTACTGGGTAACGTAAATGATGACGAGGAAGTGATGTTACATTGTTATTGCCGTGTCTGTAGTTGTACTGGGTAACGTAAATGATGACGAGGAAGTGCTGTTACATTGTTATTGCCGTGTCTGTAGTTGTACTGGGTAACGTAAATGATGATGAGGAAGTGATGTTACATTGTTATTGCCGTGTCTGTAGTTGTACTGGGTAACGTAAATGATGACGAGGAAGTGATGTTACATTGTTATTGCCGTGTCTGTAGTTGTACTGGGTAACGTAAATGATGACGAGATGTTACATTGTTATTGCCTTGTCTGTAGTTGTACCGGGTAACGTAAATGATGACGAGATGTTACATTGTTATTGCCGTGTCCTGTAGTTGTACCGGGTAACGTAAATGATGACGAGATGTTACATTGTTATTGCCGTGTCTGTAGTTGTACCGGGTAACGTAAATGATGACGAGATGTTACATTGTTATTGCCTTGTCTGTAGTTGTACTGGGTAACGTAAATGATGACGAGATGTTACATTGTTATTGCCGTGTCTGTAGT
Source organism: Archivesica marissinica (assembly GCA_014843695.1). Taxonomy (NCBI): domain Eukaryota; kingdom Metazoa; phylum Mollusca; class Bivalvia; order Venerida; family Vesicomyidae; genus Archivesica; species Archivesica marissinica. The sequence continues at coordinate 701 of JABXNX010003752.1, read as the reverse complement.
TGTACCGGGTAACGTAAATGATGACGAGGAAGTGATGTTACATTGTTATTGCCGTGTCTGTAGTTGTACCGGGTAACGTAAATGATGACAAGATGTTACATTGTTATTGCCGTGTCTGTAGTTGTACTGGGTAACGTAAATGATGACGAGGAAGTGATGTTACATTGTTATTGCCTTGTCTGTAGTTGTACCGGGTAACGTAAATGATGACGAGGAAGTGATGTTACATTGTTATTGCCTTGTCTGTAGTTGTACGGGTAATGTAAATGATGACGAGATGTTACATTGTTATTGCCGTGTCTGTAGTTGTACCGGGTAACATAAATGATGACGAGATGTTACATTGTTATTGCCGTGTCTGTAGTTGTACCGGGTAACGTAAATGATGACGAGATGTTACATTGTTATTGTCGTGTCTGTAGTTGTACCGGGTAACGTAAATGATGACGAGATGTTACATTGTTATTGCCGTGTCTGTAGTTGTACCGGGTAACGTAAATGATGACGAGGAAGTGATGTTACATTGTTATTGCTGTGTCTGTAGTTGTACTGGGTAACGTAAATGATGACGAGATGTTACATTGTTATTACCGTGTCTGTAGTTGTACCGGGTAACTTAAATGATGATGAGATGTTACATTGTTATTGCCTTGTCTGTAGTTGTACCGGGTAACGTAAATGATGACGAGATGTTACATTGT
>JABXNX010003751.1:0-22877 GCA_014843695.1 Archivesica marissinica | reverse complement strand
TGTTATATGCATATACATGTACAGCAAGAGAGCTCCCTGTATGATGTTATATGCATGTACATGTACAGCAAGAGAGCTCCCTGTATGATGTTATATGCATGTACATGTACAGCAAGAGAGCTCCCTGTATGATGTTATATGATACATGTACAGCAAGAGAGCTCCCTGTATGATGTTATATGCATGTACAACAAGAGAGCTCCCTGTATGATGTTATATGCATGTACAGCAAGAGAGCTCCCTGTATGATGTTATATACATGTACAGCAAGAGAGCTCCCTGTATGATGTTATATGCATGTACAGCAAGAGAGCTCCCTGTATGATGTTATATGCATGTACAGCAAGAGAGCTCCCTGTATGATGTTATATGCAGTACATGTACAGCAAGAGAGCTCCCTGTATGATGTTATATGCATGTACAGCAAGAGAGCTCCCTGTATGATGTTATATGCATTACATGTACAGCAAGAGAGCTCCCTGTATGATGTTATATGCATGTACATGTACAGCAAGAGAGCTCCCTGTATGATGTTATCATGTACATGTACAGCAAGAGAGCTCCCTGTATGATGTTATATGCATATACATGTACAGCAAGAGAGCTCCCTGTATGATGTTTATATGCATGTACAGCAAGAGATCTCCCTGTATGATGTTATATACATGTACAGCAAGAGAGCTCCCTGTATGATGTTATATGCATGTACAGCAAGAGAGCTCCCTGTATGATGTTATATGCATGTACAGCAAGAGAGCTCCCTGTATGATGTTATATGCATGTACAGCAAGAGAGCTCCCTGTATGATGTTATATGCATGTACAGCAAGAGAGCTCCCTGTATGATGTTATATGCATGTACAGCAAGAGAGCTCCCTGTATGATGTTATATGCATGTACATGTACAGCAAGAGAGCTCCCTGTATGATGTTATATGCATGTACAGCAAGAGAGCTCCCTGTATGATGTTATATACATGTACAGCAAGAGAGCTCCCTGTATGATGGTATATGCATGTACAGCAAGAGAGCTCCCTGTATAGTTGATATGCATGTACAGCAAGAGAGCTCCCTGTATGATGTTATATGCATGTACAGCAAGAGAGCTCCCTGTATGATGTTATATACATGTACAGCAAGAGAGCTCCCTGTATGATGTTATATGCATGTACAGCAAGAGAGCTCCCTGTATGATGTTATATCATGTACATGTACAGCAAGAGAGCTCCCTGTATGATGTTATATGCATGTACAGCAAGAGAGCTCCCTGTATGATGTTATATCATGTACATGTACAGCAAGAGAGCTCCCTGTATGATGTTATAATGACATGTACAGCAAGAGAGCTCCCTGTATGATGTTATATGCATGTACAGCAAGAGAGCTCCCTGTATGATGTTATATACATGTACAGCAAGAGAGCTCCCTGTATGATGTTATATGCACATGTACAGCAAGAGAGCTCCCTGTATGATGTTATATGCATATACATGTACAGCAAGAGAGCTCCCTGTATGATGTTATATGCATATACATGTACAGCAAGAGAGCTCCCTGTATGATGTTATATGCATGTACAGCAAGAGAGCTCCCTGTATGATGTTATATGCATGTACAGCAAGAGAGCTCCCTGTATGATGTTATATGCATGTACAGCAAGAGAGCTCCCTGTATGATGTTATATGCATGTACAGCAAGAGAGCTCCCTGTATGATGTTATATGCATGTACAGCAAGAGAGCTCCCTGTATGATGTTATATGCATGTACAGCAAGAGAGCTCCCTGTATGATGTTATATCATGTACATGTACAGCAAGAGAGCTCCCTGTATGATGTTATATGCATGTACAGCAAGAGAGCTCCCTGTATGATGTTATATGCATGTACAGCAAGAGAGCTCCCTGTATGATGTTATATGACATGTACAGCAAGAGAGCTCCCTGTATGATGTATATATGCATGTACAGCAAGAGAGCTCCCTGTATGATGTTATATGCATGTACAGCAAGAGAGCTCCCTGTATGATGTTATATGCATGTACAGCAAGAGAGCTCCCTGTATGATGTTATATGCATGTACAGCAAGAGAGCTCCCTGTATGATGTTATATGCATGTACAGCAAGAGAGCTCCCTGTATGATGTTATATGCATGTACAGCAAGAGAGCTCCCTGTATGATGTTATATGCATGTACAGCAAGAGAGCTCCCTGTATGATGTTATATGCATGTACAGCAAGAGAGCTCCCTGTATGATGTTATATGCATATACATGTACAGCAAGAGAGCTCCCTGTATGGTGTTATATACATGTACAGCAAGAGAGCTCCCTGTATGATGTTATATGCATGTACAGCAAGAGAGCTCCCTGTATGATGTTATATGCATGTACAGCAAGAGAGCTCCCTGTATGATGTTATATACATGTACAGCAAGAGAGCTCCCTGTATGATGTTATATGATATACATGTACAGCAAGAGAGCTCCCTGTATGATGTTATATGCATGTACAGCAAGAGAGCTCCCTGTATGATGTTATATGCATGTACAGCAAGAGAGCTCCCTGTATGATGTTATATGCATGTACAACAAGAGAGCTCCCTGTATGATGTTATATGCATGTACAGCAAGAGAGCTCCCTGTATGATGTTATATGCATGTACAGCAAGAGAGCTCCCTGTATGATGTTATATGCATGTACAGCAAGAGAGCTCCCTGTATGGTGTTATATGCATGTACAGCAAGAGAGCTCCCTGTATGATGTTATATGTACATGTACAGCAAGAGAGCTCCCTGTATGATGTTATATGCATGTACAGCAAGAGAGCTCCCTGTATGATGTTATATGCATGTACAGCAAGAGAGCTCCCTGTATGATGTTATATGCATGTACAGCAAGAGAGCTCCCTGTATGATGTTATATGCATGTACAGCAAGAGAGCTCCCTGTATGATGTTATATGCATGTACAGCAAGAGAGCTCCCTGTATGATGTTATATGCATGTACAGCAAGAGAGCTCCCTGTATGATGTTATATGCATGTACAGCAAGAGAGCTCCCTGTATGATGTTATATGCATGTACAGCAAGAGAGCTCCCTGTATGATGTTATATGCATGTACAGCAAGAGAGCTCCCTGTATGATGTTATATGCATACACATGTACAACAAGAGAGCTCTCTGTATGGTGTTATATGCATGTACATGTACAGCAAGAGAGCTCCCTGTATGATGTTATATGCATACACATGTACAACAAGAGAGCTCCCTGTATGGTGTTATATGCATGTACATGTACAGCAAGAGAGCTCCCTGTATGGTGTTATATGCATATACATGTACAGCAAGTGAGCTCCCTGTATGATGTTATATGCATGTACAAAAAGAGAGCTCCCTGTATGATGTTATACACATGTACAGCAAGAGAGCTCCCTGTATGGTGTTATATGCAAGTACAGCAAGAGAGCTCCCTGTATGATGTTATATACATGTACAACAAGAGAGCTCCCTGTATGATGTTATATGCATATACAGCAAGAGAGCTCCCTGTATGGTGTTATATGCATGTACACAAGAGAGCTCCTGTATGATGTATATGCATGTACAACAAGAGAGCTCCCTGTATGATGTTATATACATGTACAGCAAGAGAGCTCCCTGTATGATGTTATATGCATGTACAACAAGAGAGCTCCCTGTATGATGTTATATCATTACATGTACAGCAAGAGAGCTCCCTGTATGATGTTATATGCATGTACAGCAAGAGAGCTCCCTGTATGATGTTATATGCATGTACAGCAAGAGAGCTCCCTGTATGGTGTTATATGCATGTACAGCAAGAGAGCTCCCTGTATGATGTTATATACATGTACAGCAAGAGAGCTCCCTGTATGGTGTTAAATGCATGTACAGCAAAAGAGCTCCCTGTATGATGGTATATACATGTACAGCATTAGAGCTCCCTGTATGATGGTATATGCATATACATGTACAGCAAGAGAGCTCCCTGTATGATGTTATATACATGTACAGCAAGAGAGCTCTCTGTATGATGTTATATGCATGTACAACAAGAGAGCTCTCTGTATGATGTTATATGCATGTACAACAGGAGAGCTCTATGTATGATGTTATATGCATGTACAACAAGAGAGTTCTCTGTATGATGTTATATGAATATACATGTACAGCAAGAGAGCTCCCTGTATGATGTTATATGCATGTACAGCAAGAGAGCTCCCTGTATGGTGTTATATGCATATAAAAGTACAGCAAGAGAGCTCCCTGTATGATGGTATATGCATGTACAGCAAGAGAGCTCACTGTATGATGTTATATGCATGTACAGCTAGAGAGCTTCCTGTATGATGTTATATGCATGTACAGCAAGAGAGCTCCCTGTATGATGTTATATGCATGTACAGCTAGAGAGCTCCCTGTATGATGTTATATGCATGTACAGCAAGAGAGCTCCCTGTATGATGTTAAGTGCATGTACAGCAAGAGAGCCCACTGTATGATGGTATATGCATGTACAGCAAGAGAGCTACCTGTATGATGTTATATACATGTACAGCAAGAGAGCTCTCTGTATGATGCTATATGCACATACATGTACAGCAAGAGAGCTCTCTGTATGGTGTTATATGCAAGTACAGCAAGAGAGCTCCCTGTATGATGTTATATACATGTACAACAAGAGAGCTCCCTGTATGATGTTATATGCATATACAGCAAGAGAGCTCCCTGTATGGTGTTACATGCATGTACATGTACAACAAGAGAGCTCCATGTATGATGTTATATACATGTACAGCAAGAGAGCTCCCTGTATGATGTTATATGCATGTACAACAAGAGAGCTCCATGTATGATGTTATATACATGTACAGCAAGAGAGCTCCCTGTATGATGTTATATGCATGTACAACAAGAGAGCTCCCTGTAGGATGTTATATGCATGTACAACAAGAGAGCTCCCTGTATGGTGTTATATGCATGTACAGCAAGAGAGCTCCCTGTATGATGTTATATACATGTACAGCAAGAGAGCTCCCTGTATGGTGTTAAATGCATGTACAGCAAAAGAGCTCCCTGTATGATGGTATATACATGTACAGCATTAGAGCTCCCTGTATGATGGTATATGCATATACATGTACAGCAAGAGAGCTCACTGTATGATGTTATATACATGTACAGCAAGAGAGCTCTCTGTATGATGTTATATGCATGTACAACAAGAGAGCTCTCTGTATGATGTTATATGCATGTACAACAGGAGAGCTCTATGTATGATGTTATATGCATGTACAACAAGAGAGTTCTCTGTATGATGTTATATGAATATACATGTACAGCAAGAGAGCTCCCTGTATGATGTTATATGCATGTACAGCAAGAGAGCTCCCTGTATGGTGTTATATGCATATAAAAGTACAGCAAGAGAGCTCCCTGTATGATGTTATATGCATGTACAGCAAGAGAGCTCCTGTATGATGTTATATGCATGTACAGCAAGAGAGCTCCCTGTATGATGTTATATGCATGTACAGCTAGAGAGCTCCCTGTATGATGTTATATGCATGTACAGCAAGAGAGCTCCCTGTATGATGTTAAGTGCATGTACAGCAAGAGAGCCCACTGTATGATGGTATATGCATGTACAGCAAGAGAGCTACCTGTATGATGTTATATACATGTACAGCAAGAGAGCTCTCTGTATGATGTTATATGCACATACATGTACAGCAAGAGAGCTCTCTGTATGGTGTTATATTCATGTACAACAAGAGAGCTCCATGTATGATGTTATATGCATGTACAACAAGAGAGCTCCATGTATGGTGTTATATGCATGTACAGCAAGAGAGCTCCCTGTATGATGTTATATACATGTACAGCAAGAGAGCTACCTGTATGGTGTTATATGCATGTACAGCAAGAGAGCTCCCTGTATGATGTTATATACATGTACAGCAAGAGAGCTCCCTGTATGATGGTATATACATGTACAGCAATAGAGCTCCCTGTATGATGGTATATGCATATACATGTACAGCACGAGAGCTCCCTGTATCATGTTATATACATGTACTGCAAGAGAGCTCACTGTATGATGTTATATGCATGTACAACAAGAGAGCTCTCTGTATGATGTTATATGCATGTACAACAAGCGAGCTCTCTGTATGATGTTATATGAATATACATGTACAGCAAGAGAGCTCCCTGTATGATGTTATATGCATATACAGCAAGAGAGCTCCCTGTATGGTGTTATATGCATATACATGTACAGCAAGAGAGCTCCCTGTATGATGGTATATACATGTACAGCAAGAGAGCTCCCTGTATGATGGTATCTGCATATACATGTACAGCAAGAGAGCTCCCTGTATGATGTTATATGCATACACATGTACAACAAGAGAGCTCTCTGTATGGTGTTATATGCATGTACATGTACAGCAAGAGAGCTCCCTGTATGGTGTTATATGCATATACATGTACAGCAAGTGAGCTCCCTGTATGATGTTATATGCATGTACAACAAGAGAGCTCCCTGTATGATGTTACATGCATATACAGCAAGAGAGCTCCCTGTATGGTGTTACATGCATGTACATGTACAACAAGAGAGCTCCATGTATGATGTTATATACATGTACAGCAAGAGAGCTCCCTGTATGATGTTATATGCATGTACAACAAGAGTGCTCCATGTATGATGTTATATACATGTACAGCAAGAGAGCTCCCTGTATGATGTTATATGCATGTACAACAAGAGAGCTCCCTGTAGGATGTTATATGCATGTACAACAAGAGAGCTCCCTGTATGGTGTTATATGCATGTACAGCAAGAGAGCTCCCTGTATGATGTTATATACATGTACAGCAAGAGAGCTCCCTGTATGATGTTATATGCATATACATGTACAGCAAGAGAGCTCCCTGTATGATGTTATATACATGTACAGCAAGAGAGCTCCCTGTATGATGTTATATGCATATACATGTACAGCAAGAGAGCTCCCTGTATGGTGTTATATGCATGTACAGCAAGAGAGCTCCCTGTATGGTGTTATATACATGTACAGCAAGAGAGCTCCCTGTATGATGTTATATGCATATACATGTACAGCAAGAGAGCTCCCTGTATGATGTTATATGCATGTACATGTACAGCAAGAGAGCTCCCTGTATGATGTTATATGCATATAAATGTACAGCAAGAGAGCTCCCTGTATGATGGTATATGCATGTACAACAAGAGAGCTCCCTGTATGATGGTATATGCATGTACAGCAAGAGAGCTCCCTGTATGATGTTATATGCATGTACAACAAGAGAGCTCCCTGTATGATGTTATATACATGTACAGCAAGAGAGCTCCCTGTATGATGTTATATGCATGTACAGCAAGATAGCTCCCTGTATGGTGTTATATGCATGTACATGTACAGCAAGAGAGCTCCCTGTATGATGTTATATGCATGTACAGCAAGAGAGCTCCCTGTATGATGGTATATGCATATACATGTACAGCAAGAGAGCTCCCTGTATGATGTTATATACATGTACAGCAAGAGAGCTCCCTGTATGATGTTATATGCATGTACATGTACAGCAAGAGAGCTCCCTGTATGATGTTATATGCATGTAATTACAGCAAGAGAGCTCCCTGTATGATGTTATATGCATGTACAGCAAGAGAGCTCCCTGTATGATGTTATATGCATGTACATGTACAGCAAGAGAGCTCCCTGTATGGTGTTATATGCATATACATGTACAGCAAGAGAGCTCCCTGTATGATGTTATATGCATGTACAGCAAGAGAGCTCCCTGTATGATGTTATATGCATGTACAGCAAGAGAGCTCCCTGTATGATGTTATATGCATGTACAGCAAGAGAGCTCCCTGTATGGTGTTATATGCATGTACAGCAAGAGAGCTCCCTGTATGATGTTATATGCATGTACAGCAAGAGAGCTCCCTGTATGATGTTATATGCATGTACAGCAAGAGAGCTCCCTGTATGATGTTATATGCATGTACAGCAAGAGAGCTCCCTGTATGATGTTATATACATGTACAGCAAGAGAGCTCCCTGTATGATGTTATATGCATATACATGTACAGCAAGAGAGCTCCCTGTATGGTGTTATATGCATGTACATGTACAGCAAGAGAGCTCCCTGTATGATGTTATATACATGTACAGCAAGAGAGCTCCCTGTATGATGTTATATGATATACATGTACAGCAAGAGAGCTCCCTGTATGATGTTATATGCATATACATGTACAGCAAGAGAGCTCCCTGTATGATGTTATATGCATGAATACAGCAAGAGAGCTCCCTGTATGATGTTATATGACATGTACAGCAAGAGAGCTCCCTGTATGATGTTATATGCATTACATGTACAGCAAGAGAGCTCCCTGTATGATGTTATATGCATATACATGTACAGCAAGAGAGCTCCCTGTATGATGTTATATGCATGTACAGCAAGAGAGCTCCCTGTATGATGTTATATGCATGTACAGCAAGAGAGCTCCCTGTATGATGTTATATGCATGTACAGCAAGAGAGCTCCCTGTATGATGTTATATGCATGTACAGCAAGAGAGCTCCCTGTATGGTGTTATATACATGTACAGCAAGAGAGCTCCCTGTATGATGATATATGATATACATGTACAGCAAGAGAGCTCCCTGTATGATGTTATATGCATGTACAGCAAGAGAGCTCCCTGTATGATGTTATATGCATGTACAGCAAGAGAGCTCCCTGTATGATGTTATATGCATGTACAGCAAGAGAGCTCCCTGTATGGTGTTATATACATGTACAGCAAGAGAGCTCCCTGTATGATGATATATGAATATACATGTACAGCAAGAGAGCTCCCTGTATGATGTTATATGCATGAACAGCAAGAGAGCTCCCTGTATGATGTTATATGCATGTACAGCAAGAGAGCTCCCTGTATGATGTTATATGCATGTACAGCAAGAGAGCTCCCTGTATGGTGTTATATACATGTACAGCAAGAGAGCTCCCTGTATGATGTTATATGAATATACATGTACAGCAAGAGAGCTCCCTGTATGATGTTATATGCATGTACAGCAAGAGAGCTCCCTGTATGGTGTTATATGCATATACATGTATAGCAAGAGAGCTCCCTGAATGATGGTATATGCATATACATGTACAGCAAGTGAGCTCCCTGTATATTGTTATATGCATGTACATGTACAGCAAGAGAGCTCCCTGTATGATAGTATATACATGTACAGCAAGAGAGCTCCCTGTATGATGTTATATGAATATACATGTACAGCAAGAGAGCTCCCAGTATGATAGTATATGCATATACATGTACAGCAAGAGTGCTCCCTATATGATGTTATATGCATGTACATGTACAGCAAGAGAGCTCCCTGTATGATGGTATATGCATATAAATGTACAACAAGAGAGCTCCATGTATGGTGTTATATGCATGTACATGTACAGCAAGAGAGCTCCCTGCAAGCTGCTATATGCATGTACATGTACAGCGAGAGAGCTCCCTGTATGCTGTTATATGCATATACATGTACAGCAAGAGAGCTCCCTGTATGATGGTATATGCATATACATGTACAGCAAGAGAGCTCCCTGTATGATGTTATATACATGTACAGCAAAAAAATTCCCTGTATGATGTTATATGCATGTACAACAAGAGAGCTCCCTGTATGATGGTATATGCATGTACAGCAAGAGAGCTCCCTGTATGATGTTATATGCATGTACAACAAGAGAGCTCCCTGTATGATGTTATATACATGTACAGCAAGAGAGCTCCCTGTATGATGTTATATGCATGTACAGCAAGAGAGCTCCCTATATGCTGTTGTATGCATGTACAGCAAGAGAGCTCCCTGTATGGTGTTATATACATGTTCAGCAAGAGAGCTCCCTGTATGATGTTATATGAATATACATGTACAGCAAGAGAGCTCCCTGTGTGATGTTATATGCATGTACAGCAAGAGAGCTCCCTGTATGGTGTTATATGCATATACATGTACAGCAAGAGAGCTCCCTGTATGATGGTATATGCATATACATGTACAGCAAGAGAGCTCCCTGTATAGTGTTATATGCATGTACATGTACAGCAAGAGAGCTCCCTGTATGATGTTATATACATGTACAGTAAGAGAGCTCTCTGTATGAGGTTATATGCATGTACAGCAAGAGAGCTCCCTGTATGATGTTATATGAATATACATGTACAGCAAGAGAGCTTCCTGTATGATGTTATATGCATGTACGGCAAGAGAGCTCCCTGTATGGTGTTATATGCATATACATGTACAGCAAGAGAGCTCCCTGTATGATGGTATATGCATATACATGTACAGCAAGAGAGCTCCCTGTATGATGTTATATACATGTACAGCAAAAAAGCTCCTTGTATGATGTTATATGCATGTACAACAAGAGAGCTCCCTGTATGATGGTATATGCATGTACAGCAAGAGAGCTCCCTGTATGATGTTATATGCATGTACAACAAGAGAGCTCCCTGTATGATGTTATATACATGTACAGCAAGAGAGCTCCCTGTATGATGTTATATGCATGTACAGCAAGAGAGCTCCCTGTATGATGTTATATGCATGTACAGCAAGAGAGCTCACTGTATGATGTTATATGCATGTACAGCAAGAGAGCTCCCTGTATGATGTTATATGCATGTACAGCAAGAGAGCTCCCTGTATGGTGTTATATACATGTACATCAAGAGAGCTCCCTGTATGATGTTATATGAATATACATGTACAGCAAGAGAGCTCCCTGTATGATGTTATATGCAGGTACAGCAAGAGAGCTCCCTGTATGATGTTATATGCATGAACAGCAAGAGAGCTCCCTGTATGATGTTATATGCATGTACAGCAAGAGAGCTCCCTGTATGGTGTTATATACATGTACAGCAAGAGAGCTCCCTGTATGATGTTATATGAATATACATGTACAGCAAGAGAGCTTCCTGTATGATGTTATATGCATGTACAGCAAGAGAGCTCCCTGTATGGTGTTATATGCATATACATGTATAGCAAGAGAGCTCCCTGAATGATTGTATTTGCATATACATGTACAGCAAGTGAGCTCCCTGTATAGTGTTATATGCATGTACATGTACAGCAAGAGAGCTCCCTGTATGATGGTATATAAATGTACAGCAAGAGAGCTCTCTGTATGAGGCTATATGCATGTTCAGCAAGAGAGCTCCCTGTATGATGTTATATGAATATACATGTACAGCAAGAGAGCTCCCTGTATGATGGTATATGCATATACAAGTACAGCAAGAGTGCTCCCTATATGATGTTATATGCATGTACATGTACAGCAAGAGAGCTCCCTGTATGAGTGTATATGCATATAAATGTACAGCAAGAGAGCTCCTTGTATGGTGTTATATGCATGTACATGTACAGCAAGAGAGCTCCCTGTATGCTGTTATATGCATGTACATGTACAGCGAGAGAGCTCCCTGTATGCTGTTATATGCATATACATGTACAGCAAGTGAGCTCCCTGTATGATGGTGTATGCATATACATGAACAGCAAGAGAGCTCCCTGTATGGTGTTATATGCATGTACATGTACAGCAAGAGAGCTCCCTATATGCTGTTTTATGCATGTACAGCAAGAGTGCTCCCTGTATGGTGTTATATACATGTACAGCAAGAGAGCTCCCTGTATGATGTTATATGCATGTACAGCAAGAGAGCTCCCTGTTTGGTGTTATATGCATATACATGTACAGCAAGAGAGCTCCCTGTATGATGGTATATGCATATACATGTACAGCAAGAGAGCTCCCTGTATAGTGTTATATGCATGTACATGTACAGCAAGAGAGCTCCCTGTATGATGTTATATACATGAACAGTAACAGAGCTCTCTGTATGAGGTTATATACATGTACAGCAAGAGAGCTCCCTGCATGATGTTATATGAATATACATGTACAGCAAGAGAGCTTCCTGTATGATGTTATATGCATGTACATGTACAGCAAGAGAGCTCCCTGTATGATGGTATATACAGGTACAGCAAGAGAGCTCTCTGTATGAGGCTATGTGCATGTTCAGCAAGAGAGCTCCCTGTATGATGTTATATGAATATACATGTACAGCAAGAGAGCTCCCTGTATGATGGTATATGCATATACATGTACAGCAAGAGTGCTCCCTATATGATGTTATATGCATGTACATGTACAGCAAGAGAGCTCCCTGTATGATTGTATATGCATATAAATGTACAGCAAGAGAGCTCCTTGTATGGTGTTATATGCATGTACATGTACAGCAAGAGAGCTCCCTGTATGCTGTTATATGCATGTACATGTACAGCGAGAGAGCTCCCTGTATGCTGTTATATGCATATACATGTACAGCAAGTGAGCTCCCTGTATGATGGTGTATGCATATACATGAACAGCAAGAGAGCTCCCTGTATGGTGTTATATGCATGTACATGTACAGCAAGAGAGCTCCCTATATGCTGTTTTATGCATGTACAGCAAGAGTGCTCCCTGTATGGTGTTATATACATGTACAGCAAGAGAGCTCCCTGTATGATGTTATATGAATATACATGTACAACAAGAGAGCTCCCTGTATGATGTTATATGCATGTACAGCAAGAGAGCTCCCTGTTTGGTGTTATATGCATATAAATGTACAGCAAGAGAGCTCCCTGTATGATGGTATATGCATATACATGTACAGCAAGAGAGCTCCCTGAATAGTGTTATATGCATGTACATGTACAGCAAGAGAGCTCCCTGTATGATGTTATATACATGAACAGTAACAGAGCTCTCTGTATGAGGTTATATACATGTACAGCAAGAGAGCTCCCTGCATGATGTTATATGAATATACATGTACAGCAAGAGAGCTCCCTGTATGATGGTATATACATGTACAGCAAGAGAGCTCTCTGTATGAGGCTATGTGCATGTTCAGCAAGAGAGCTCCCTGTATGATGTTATATGAATATACTTGTACAGCAAGAGAGCTCCCTGTATGATGGTATATGCATATACATGTACAGCAAGAGTGCTCCCTATATGATGTTATATGCATGTACATGTACAGCAAGAGAGCTCCCTGTATGATTGTATATGCATATAAATGTACAGCAAGAGAGCTCCTTGTATGGTGTTATATGCATGTACATGTACAGCAAGAGAGCTCCCTGTATGCTGTTATATGCATGTACATGTACAGCGAGAGAGCTCCCTGTATGCTGTTATATGCATATACATGTACAGCAAGTGAGCTCCCTGTATGATGGTGTATGCATATACATGAACAGCAAGAGAGCTCCCTGTATGGTGTTATATGCATGTACATGTACAGCAAGAGAGCTCCCTATATGCTGTTTTATGCATGTACATCAAGAGAGCTCCCTGTATGGCGTTATATACATGTACAGCAAGAGAGCTCCCTGTATGATGTTATATGAATATACATGTACAACAAGAGAGCACCCTGTATGATGTTATATGCATGTACAGCAAGAGAGCTCCCTGTATGTTGTTATATGCATATACATGTACAGCAAGAGAGCTCCCTGTATGATGGTATATGCATATACATGTACAGCAAGAGAGCTCCCTGTATAGTGTTATATGCATGTACATGTACAGCAAGAGAGCTCCCTGTATGATGTTATATACATGAACAGTAAGAGAGCTCTCTGTATGAGGTTATATACATGTACAGCAAGAGAGCTCCCTGTATGATGTTATATGAATATACATGTACAGCAAGAGAGCTTCCTGTATGATGTTATATGCATGTACAGCAAGAGAGCTCCCTGTATGGTGTTATATGCATATACAGGTAGAGCAAGAGAGCTCCCTGTATGATGGTATATGCATATACATGTACAGCAAGAGAGCTCCCTGTATGATGTTATATACATGTACAGCAAAAAAGCTCCCTGTATGATGTTATATGCATGTACAACAAGAGTGCTCCCTGTATGATGGTATATGCATGTACAACAAGAGAGCTCCCTGTATGATGTTATATACATGTACAGCAAGAGAGCTCCCTGTATGATGTTATATGAATATACATGTACAGCAAGAGAGCTCCCTGTATGATGTTATATGCATGAACAGCAAGAGAGCTCCCTGTATGATGTTATATGCATGTACAGCAAGAGAGCTCCCTGTATGTTGTTATATGCATGTACAGCAAGAGAGCTCCCTGTATGGTGTTATATACATGTACAGCAAGAGAGCTCCCTGTATGATGTTATATGAATATACATGTACAGCAAGAGAGCTCCCTGTATGATGTTATATGCATGTACAGCAAGAGAGCTCCCTGTATGGTGTTATATGCAAATACATGTATAGCAAGAGAGCTCCCTGAATGATGGTATATGCATATACATGTACAGCAAGTGAGCTCCCTGTATATTGTTATATGCATGTACATGTACAGCAAGAGAGCTCCCTGTATGATGGTATATACATGTACAGCAAGAGAGCTCTCTGTATGAGGTTATATGCATGTACAGCAAGAAAGCTCCCTGTATGATGCTAAATGAATATACATGTACAGCAAGAGAGCTCCCTGTATGATGGTATATGCATATACATGTACAGCAAGAGTGCTCCCTATATGATGTTATATGCATGTACATGTACAGCAAGAGAGCTCCCTGTATGATGGTATATGCATATAAATGTACAACAAGAGAGCTCCATGTATGGTGTTATATGCATGTACATGTACAGCAAGAGAGCTCCCTGCAAGCTGCTATATGCATGTACATGTACAGCGAGAGAGCTCCCTGTATGCTGTTATATACATATACATGTACAGCAAGAGAGCTCCCTGTATGATGGTATATGCATATACATGTACAGCAAGAGAGCTCCCTGTATGATGTTATATACATGTACAGCAAAAACATTCCCTGTATGATGTTATATGCATGTACAACAAGAGAGCTCCCTGTATGATGGTATATGCATGTACAGCAAGAGAGCTCCCTGTATGATGTTATATGCATGTACAACAAGAGAGCTCCCTGTATGATGTTATATACATGTACAGCAAGAGAGCTCCCTGTATGATGTTATATGCATGTACAGCAAGAGAGCTCCCTATATGCTGTTGTATGCATGTACAGCAAGAGAGCTCCCTGTATGGTGTTATATACATGTTCAGCAAGAGAGCTCCCTGTATGATGTTATATGAATAAATATACATGTACAGCAAGAGAGCTCCCTGTGTGATGTTATATGCATGTACAGCAAGAGAGCTCCCTGTATGGTGTTATATGCATATACATGTACAGCAAGAGAGCTCCCTGTATAGTGTTATATGCATGTACATGTACAGCAAGAGAGCTCCCTGTATGATGTTATATACATGTACAGTAAGAGAGCTCTCTGTATGAGGTTATATGCATGTACAGCAAGAGAGCTCCCTGTATGATGTTATATGAATATACATGTACAGCAAGAGAGCTTCCTGTATGATGTTATATGCATGTACGGCAAGAGAGCTCCCTGTATGGTGTTATATGCATATACATGTACAGCAAGAGAGCTCCCTGTATGATGGTATATGCATATACATGTACAGCAAGAGAGCTCCCTGTATGATGTTATATACATGTACAGCAAAAAAGCTCCTTGTATGATGTTATATGCATGTACAACAAGAGAGCTCCCTGTATGATGGTATATGCATGAACAGCAAGAGAGCTCCCTGTATGATGTTATATGCATGTACAACAAGAGAGCTCCCTGTATGATGTTATATACATGTACAGCAAGAGAACTCCCTGTATGATGTTATATGCATGTACAGCAAGATAGCTCCCTGTATGATGTTATATGCATGTACAGCAAGAGAGCTCACTGTATGATGTTATATGCATGTACAGCAAGAGAGCTCCCTGTATGATGTTATATGCATGTACAGCAAGAGAGCTCCCTGTATGGTGTTATATACATGTACATCAAGAGAGCTCCCTGTATGATGTTATATGAATATACATGTACAGCAAGAGAGCTCCCTGTATGATGTTATATGCAGGTACAGCAAGAGAGCTCCCTGTATGATGTTATATGCATGAACAGCAAGAGAGCTCCCTGTATGATGTTATATGCATGTACAGCAAGAGAGCTCCCTGTATGGTGTTATATACATGTACAGCAAGAGAGCTCCCTGTATGATGTTATACGAATATACATGTACAGCAAGAGAGCTTCCTGTATGATGTTATATGCATGTACAGCAAGAGAGCTCCCTGTATGGTGTTATATGCATATACATGTATAGCAAGAGAGCTCCCTGAATGATTGTATATGCATATACATGTACAGCAAGTGAGCTCCCTGTATAGTGTTATATGCATGTACATGTACAGCAAGAGAGCTCCCTGTATGATGGTATATA
The DNA here is from genome assembly GCA_014843695.1 of Archivesica marissinica. Lineage (NCBI taxonomy): Eukaryota > Metazoa > Mollusca > Bivalvia > Venerida > Vesicomyidae > Archivesica > Archivesica marissinica. The sequence goes on along the minus strand of JABXNX010003751.1, from coordinate 6,352 downwards.
CATGTACAGCAAGAGAGCTCTCTGTATGAGGCTATATGCATGTTCAGCAAGAGAGCTCCCTGTATGATGTTATATGAATATACATGTACAGCAAGAGAGCTCCCTGTATGATGGTATATGCATATACATGTACAGCAAGAGTGCTCCCTATATGATGTTATATGCATGTACATGTACAGCAAGAGAGCTCCCTGTATGAGTGTATATGCATATAAATGTACAGCAAGAGAGCTCCTTGTATGGTGTTATATGCATGTACATGTACAGCAAGAGAGCTCCCTGTATGCTGTTATATGCATGTACATGTACAGCGAGAGAGCTCCCTGTATGCTGTTATATGCATATACATGTACAGCAAGTGAGCTCCCTGTATGATGGTGTATGCATATACATGAACAGCAAGAGAGCTCCCTGTATGGTGTTATATGCATGTACATGTACAGCAAGAGAGCTCCCTATATGCTGTTTTATGCATGTACAGCAAGAGTGCTCCCTGTATGGTGTTATATACATGTACAGCAAGAGAGCTCCCTGTATGATGTTATATGAATATACATGTACAACAAGAGAGCTCCCTGTATGATGTTATATGCATGTACAGCAAGAGAGCTCCCTGTTTGGTGTTATATGCATATACATGTACAGCAAGAGAGCTCCCTGTATGATGGTATATGCATATACATGTACAGCAAGAGAGCTCCCTGTATGATGTTATATACATGTACAGCAACATAATTCCCTGTATGATGTTATATGCATGTACAACAAGAGAGCTCCCTGTATGATGGTATATGCATGTACAGCAAGAGAGCTCCCTGTATGATGTTATATGCATGTACAACAAGAGAGCTCCCTGTATGATGTTATATACATGTACAGCAAGAGAGCTCCCTGTATGATGTTATATGCATGTACAGCAAGAGGGCTCCCTATATGATGGTATATGCATGTACAGCAAGAGAGCTCACTGTATGATTTTATATGCATGTACAGCAAGAGAGCTCCCTGTATGATGTTATATACATGTACAGCAAGTGAGCTCCCTGTATGATGTTATATGAATATATATGTACAGCAAGAGAGCTCCCTGTATGATGTTATATGCATGTACAGCAAGAGAGCTCCCTGTATGGTGTTATATGCATATACATGTATAGCAAGAGAGCTCCCTGAATGATGGTATATGCATATACATGTACAGCAAGTGAGTTCCCTGTATAGTGGTATTTGCATGTACATGTACAGCAAGAGAGCTCCCTGTATGATGGTATATACATGTACAGCAAGAGAGCACTCTGTATGAGGTTATATGCATGTACAGCAAGAGAGCTCCCTGTATGATGTTATATGAATATACATGTACAGCAAGAGAGCTCCCTGTATGATGTTATATGCATGTACAGCAAAAGAGCTCCCTGTATGGTGTTATATGCATATACATGTTCAGCATGAGAGCTCCCTGTATGGTGTTATATACATGTACAACAAAAAAGCTCCCTGTAGGATGCTATATGCATGTACAGCTAGAGAGCTCCCAGTATGATGTTATATGCATGTACAGCAAGAGAGCTCCCTGTATGATGGTATATGCATATACATGTACAGCAAGAGAGCTCCCTGTATGATGTTATAGGCATGTACAGCAATAGAGCTCCCTGTTTGATGGTATATGCATATACATGTACAGCAAGAGAGCTCCCTGTATGGTGTTATATACATGTACAGCAAGAGAGCTCCCTGTATGATGTTATATGCATGTACAGCAAGAGAGCTCCCTGTATGATGCTATATGCATGTACAACAAGTGAGCTCTCTGTATGATGTTGTATACAGGTAGAGCAAGATAGCTCCCTGTATGATGGTATATGCATATACATGTACAGCAAGAGAGCTCCCTGTAAGATGTTATATGCATGTAATGCAAGAGAGCTCCCTGTATGATGTTATATGCATCTACAGCAAGAGAGCTCCCTGTATGATGCTATATGCATGTACAACAAGAGAGCTCCCTGTATGATGTTATATGCATGTACAGCAAGAGAGCTCCCTGTATGAAGGTATATGCATATACATGTACAGCAAGAGAGCTCCCTGTATGATGTTATATGCATGTACTGCTAGAGAGCTCCCTGTATGATGTTATATACATGTACAGCAAGAGAGCTCCCTGTATGATGTTATATGCATGTATATATACTGCAAGAGAGCTCCCTGTATGATGTTATATGCATATACAGCAAGAAAGCTCCCTCTATGATGTTATATGCATGTACATGTACAGCATGATTGCTCCCTGTATGATGGTATATGCATATACATGTACAGCATGATAGCTCCCTGTATGATGTTATATGCATATACAGCAAGAGAGCTCCCTGTATGATGTTATATGCATGTACAGCAAGAGAGTTCTCTGTATGATGTTATATGCATGTATATGTACAGCAAGAGAGCTCCCTGTATGATGGTGTATGCATTTACATGTACAGCAAGAGAGCTCCCTGTATGATGTTATATTCATATACATGTACAGCAAGCGAGCTCCCTGTAAGATGGTATATGCATATACATGTACAGCAAGAGAGCTCCCTGTATGATGGTACATGCATATACATGTACAGCAAGAGAGCTCCCTGTATGATGTTATATACATGTACAGCAATAGAGCTCCCTGTATGATGGTATATGCATATACATGTACAGCAAGAGAGCTCCCTGTATGGTGTTATATGCATGTACAGCAAGAGAGCTCCCTGTATGGTGTTATATGCATGTACAGCAAGAGAGATCCCTGTATGATGGTATATGCATGTACAGCAAGAGAGCTCCCTGTATGATGTTATATGCATGTACAGCAAGAGAGCTCCCTGTATGGTGTTATATACATGTACAGCAAAAAAGCTCCCTGTATGATGCTATATGCATGTACTGCTAGAGAGCTCCCTGTATGATGTTATATGCATGTACAGCAAGAGAGCTCCCTGTATGGTGTTATATGCATATACATGTACAGCAAGAGAGCTCCCTGTATGATGTTATATGAATATACCTGTACAGCAAGAGAGCTCCCTGTATGATGTTATATGCATGTACATCAAGAGAGCTCCCTGTATGGTGTTATATGCATATACATGTACAGCAAGAGAGCTCCCAGTATGGTGTTATATACATGTACAGCAAAAAAGCTCCCTGTATGATGCTATATGCATGTACAGCTAGAGAGCTCCCTGTATGATGTCATATGCATGTACAACAAGAGAGCTCCCTGTATGATAGTATATGCATATACATGTACAGCAAGAGAGCTCCCTGGATGTTGGTATATGCATGTACATCAAGAGAGCTCCCTGTAAGATGGTATATGCATATACATGTACAGCAAGACAGCTCCCTGTATGGTGTTATATACATGTACAGCAAGAGAGCTCCCTGTATGATGTTATATGCATGTACAGCAAGAGAGCTCCCTGTATGATGCTATATGCATGTACAACAAGAGAGCTCTATGTATGATGTTGTATACATATACTGCAAGAGAGCTCCCTGTATGATGGTATATGTATATACATGTACAGCAAGAGAGCTCCCTGTATTTTGCTATATGCATGTACAACAAGAGAGCTCCCTGTATGATGTTATATGCATGTACAGCAAGAGAGCTCCCTGTATGATGCTATATGCATGTACAACAAGAGAGCTCCCTGTATGATGTTATATGCATGTCCAGCAAGAGAGCTCCCTTTATGATGGTATATGCATATACATGTACAGCAAGAGAGCTCCCTGTATGATGTTATATGCATGTACTGCAAGAGAGCTCCCTGTATGATGTTATAGGCATGTACAGCAAGAGAGCTCCCTGTATGATGTTATATGCATGTATATGTACAGCAAGAGAGCTCCCTGTATGCTGGTATATGCATATACAGCAAGAGAGCTCCCTGTATTATGTTATATGCATATACATGTACAGCATGATAGCTCCCTGTATGATGGTATATGCATATACATGTACAGCATGATAGCTCCCTGTATGATGTTATATGCAAAAACAGCAAGAGAGCTCCCTGTATGATGTTATATGCATGTACAGCAAGAGGGCTCCCTGTATGGTGTTATATGCATATACATGGACAGCAAGAGAGCTCCCTGTATGATGGTATATGCATATACATGTACAGCAAGAGAGCTCCCTGTATGATGTTATATACATGTACAGCAAAAAAGCTCCCTGTATGATGTTATATGCATGTACAACAAGAGAGCTCCCTGTATGATGGTATATGCATGTACAGCAAGAGAGCTCCCTGTATGATGTTATATGCATGTACTACAAGAGAGCTCCCTGTATGATGTTATATGCATGTACAGCAAGAGAGCTCCCTGTATGATGTTATATGCATGTACAGCAAGAGAGCTCCCTGTATGATGGTATATGCATGTACAGCAAGAGAGCTCCCTGTATGATGTTATATGCATGTACAGCAAGAGAGCTCCCTGTATGGTGTTATATACATGTACAGCAAGAGAGCTCCCTGTATGATGTTATATGAATATACATATACAGCAAGAGAGCTCCCTGTATGATGTTGTATGCATGTACAGCAAGAGAGCTCCCTGTATGGGGTTATATTCATATACATGTACAGCAAGAGAGCTCCCTGTATGATGGTATATGCATATACATGTACAGCAAGAGAGCTCCCTGTATAGTGTTAAATGCATGTACATGTACAGCAAGAGAGCTCCCTGTATGAGGTTATATGCATGAACAGCAAGAGAGCTCCCTGTATGATATTATATGAATATACATGTACAGCAAGAGAGCTCCCTGTATGATGTTATATGCATGTACAGCAAGAGAGCTCCCTGTATGGTGTTATATGCATATACATGTACAGCAAGAGAGCTCCCTGTATGGTGTTATATACATGTACAGCAAAAAAGCTCCCTGTATGATGCCATATGCATGTACAGCTAGAGAGCTCCCTGTATGATAGCATATGCATGTACAGCAAGAAAGCTCCCTGTATGATGGTATATGCATATACATGTACAGCAAGAGAGCTCCCTGTATGATGGTATATGCATGTACAGCAAGAGAGCTACCTGTATGATGGTATATGCATATACATGTACAGCAAGAGAGCTCCCTGTATGATGTTATATGCATGTACAGCAAGAGAGCTCCCTGTATGATGCTATATGCATGTACAACAAGATAGCTCCCTGTATGATGTTATATGCATGTACAGCAAGAGAGCTCCCTGTATGATGGTATATGCATATTCATGTACAGCAAGAGAGCTCCCTGTATGATGTTATATGCATGTACTGCAAGAGAGCTCCCTGTATGATGTTATATGCATGTACAGCAAGAGAGCTCCCTGTATGATGTTATATGCATGTATATGTACATCAAGAGAGCTCCCTGTATGATGTTATATGCATATACATGTACAGCATGATGGCTCACTGTATGATGGTATATGCATATACATGTACAGCATGATAGCTCCCTGTATGATGTTATATGCATATACAGCAAGAGAGCTCCCTGTATGATGTTATATGCATGTACTGCAAGAGAGCTCCCTGTATGATGTTATATGCATGTACAGCAAGAGAGCTCCCTGTATGATGTTATATGCATGTATATGTACAGCAAGAGAGCTCCCTGTATGATGTTATATGCATATACAGCAAGAGAGCTCCCTGTATGATGTTACATGCATGTACATGTACAGCATGATAGCTCCCTGTGTGATAGTATATGCATATACATGTACAGCATGATAGCTCTCTGTATGATATTATATGCATGTATATGTACAGCAAGAGAGCTCCCTGTATGATGGTATATGCATATACATGTACAGCAAGAGAGCTCCCTGTATGATGTTATATTCATATACATGTACAGCAAGAGAGCTCCCTGTAAGATGGTATATGCATATACATGTACAGCAAGAGAGCTCCCTGTATGATGTTATATGCATGTACAACAAGAGAGCTCCCTGTATGATGTTATATGCATGTACAACAAGAGAGCTCCATGTATGATGTTATATGCATATACATGTACAGCAAGAGAGCTCCCTGTATGATGGTATATGCATATACATGTACAGCAAGAGAGCTCCCTATATGATATTATATACATGTACAACAATAGAGCTCCCTGTATGGTGTTATATGCATATACATGTACAGCAAGAGAGCTCCCTTTATGATGGTATATGCATATACATGTACAGCAAGAGAGCTCCCTGTATGATGTTATATGCATATACATGTAGAGCAAGAAAGCTCCCTGTATGATGGTATATGCATATACATGTAGAGCAAGAGA
>JABXNX010003750.1:0-22913 GCA_014843695.1 Archivesica marissinica | reverse complement strand
GCTGCATCCATACTTCAGTGATTATAAGAACGTTATACATATTTCAGCTGCATCCAGACTTCAGTTATTATAAGAACGTTATACATATTGCAGGCTGCATCCAGACTTCAGTGATTATAAGACCGTTATACATATTTCAGCTGCATCCAGACTTCAGTGATTATAAGACCGTTATACATATTTCAGCTGCATCCAGACGTCAGTTATTATAAGAACGTTATACATATTGCAGGCTGTATCTAGACTTCAGTTATTATAAGAACGTTATACATATTGCAGGCTGTATCTAGACATCAGTTGTTATAAGAACGTTATACATATTTCAGGTGCATCCAGCCGTCAGTTATTATAAGACCGTTATACATATTGCAGGCTGCATCCAGACATCAGTTATTATAAGAACGTTATACATATTTCAGGTGCATCCAGACGTCAGTTCTTATAAGAACGTTATATATATTGCAGGCTGCATCCAAACTTCAGTTATTATAAGAACGTTATACATATTTCAGGTGCATCCAGACGTCACTTATTATAAGAATGTTATACATATTTCAGGCTGCATCCAGACTTCAGTTATTATAAGAACGTTATACATATTGCAGGCTACATCCAGACTTCAGTTATTATAAGAACGTTATACATATTGCAGGCTGCATTCAGACTTCAGTTATTATAAGAACGCTATACATATTGCAGGCTGCATTCAGACTTCAGTTATTATAAGAACGTTATACATATTGCAGGCTGTATCTAGACATCAGTTGTTATAAGAACGTTATACATATTGCAGGCTGCATCCATACTTCAGTTATTATAAGAACGTTATACATATTGCTGGCTGCATCCATACTTCAGTTATTATAAGAACGGTATACATATTGCATGCTGCATCCAGACATCAGTTGTTATAAGAACGTCATACATATTGCAGAATACATCCATACTTCCTTTATTATAAGAACGTTATACATATTGCTGGCTGCATCCATACATCAGTTATTATAAGAACGTTATACATATTGCAGGCTGCATTCAGACATCAGTTATTATAAGAACGTTATACATATTGCAGGCTGCATCCAGACTTCAGTTATTATAAGAACGTTATACATATTTCAGGTGCATCCAGACGTCAGTTATTATAAGAACGTTATACATATTGCAGGCGGCATCCATACTTCAGTTATTATAAGAACGTTATACATATTTCAGGTGCATCCAGACGTCAGTTATTATAAGAACGTTATACATATTGCAGGCTGCCTCCAGACATCAGTTATTAAAAGAACGTTATACATATTGCAGGCTGCATCCAGACTTCAGTTATTATAAGAACGTTATACATATTTCATGTGCATTCAGACGTCAGTTATTATAAGAACGTTATACATATTGCAGGCTGCATCCAGACTTCAGTTGTTATAAGAACGTTATACATATTTCAGGTGCATTCAGACGTCAGTTATTATAAGAACGTTATACATATTGCAGGCTGCATTCAGACGTCAGTTATTATAAGAACGTTATACATATTTCAGGTGCATCCAGACTTCAGTTATGATAAGAACGTTATACATATTTCAGGTGCATCCAGACGTCAGTTATTATAAGAACGTTATACATATTGCAGGCTGCATCCATACTTCAGTTATTATAAGAACGTTATACATATTTCAGGTGCATCCAGACGTCAGTTATTATAAGAACGTTATACATATTGCAGGCTGCATCCAGAAATCAGTTATTAAAAGAACATTATACATATTGCAGGCTGCATCCAGACGTCACATATTATAAGAACGTTATACATATTTCAGGTGCATCCAGCCGTCAGTTATTATAAGAACGTTATACATATTGCAGGCTGCATCCAGACATCAGTTATTATAAGAACGTTATACATATTTCAGGTGCATCCAGACGTTAGTTCTTATCAGAACGTTATACATATTGCAGGCTGCATCCAAACTTCAGTTATTATAAGAACGTTATACATATTTCAGGTGCATCCAGACGTCAGTTATTATAAGAATGTTATACATATTTCAGGCTGCATCCAGACTTCAGTTATTATAAGAACGTTATACATATTGCAGGCTACATCCAGACTTCAGTTATTATAAGAACGTTATACATATTGCAGGCTGTATCTAGACTTCAGTTATTTTAAGAACGTTATACATATTGCAGGCTGCATTCAGACTTCAGTTATTATAAGAAGGTTATACATATTTCAGGCTGCATCCAGACTTCAGTTATTATAAGAACGTTATACATATTGCAGGCTACATTCAGACTTCAGTTATTATAAGAACGTTATACATATTGCAGGCTGTATCTAGACATCAGTTGTTATAAGAACGTTATACATATTGCAGGCTGCATCCATACTTCAGTTAATATAAGAACGTTATACATATTGCTGGCTGCATCCATACTTCAGTTATTATAAGAACGGTATACATATTGCATGCTGCATCCAGAAATCAGTTGTTATAAGAACGTCATACATATTGCAGAATACATCCATACTTCCTTTATTATAAGAACGTTATACATGTTGCTGGCTGCATCCAGACATCAGTTATTATAAGAACGTTATACATATTGCAGGCTGCATTCAGACATCAGTTATTATAAGAACGTTATACATATTGCAGGCTGCATCCAGACTTCAGTTATTATAAGAACGTTATACATATTTCAGGTGCATCCAGACGTCAGTTATTATAAGAACGTTATACATATTGCAGGCTGCATCCATACTTCAGTTATTATAAGAACGTTATACATATTTCAGGTGCATCCAGACGTCAGTTATTATAAGAACGTTATACATATTGCAGGTGCATCCAGACGTCAGTTATTATAAGAACGTTATACATATTGCAGGCTGCATCCAGACATCAGTTATTATAAGAACGTTATACATATTTCAGGTGCATTCAGACGTCAGTTATTATAAGAACGTTATACATATTGCAGGCTGCATCCAGACTTCAGTTTTTATAAGAACGTTATACATATTTCAGGTGCATTCAGACGTCAGTTATTATAAGAACGTTATAAATATTGCAGGCTGCATTCAGACGTCAGTTATTATAAGAACGTTATACATATTTCAGGTGCATCCAGACTTCAGTTATGATAAGAACGTTATACATATTTCAGGTGCATCCAGACGTCACATATTATAATAACGTTATACATATTTCAGGTGCATCCAGCCGTCAGTTATTATAAGAACGTTATACATATTGCAGGCTGCATCCAGACATCAGTTATTATAAGAGTGTTATACATATTTCAGGTGCATCCAGACGTCAGTTCTTATAAGAACGTTATACATATTGCAGGCTGCATCCAGACTTCAGTTATTATAAGAACGTTATACATATTGCAGGCTACATCCAGACTTCAGTTATTATAAGAACGTTATACATATTGCAGACTGCATTCAGACTTCAGTTATTATAAGAACGTTATACATATTGCAGGCTGTATCTAGACATCAGTTGTTATAAGAACGTTATACATATTGCAGACTGCATCCAGACTTCAGTTATTATAAGAACGTTATACATATTGCAGGCTACATCCATACTTCAGTTATTATAAGAACGGTATACATATTTCAGGCTGCATCCGGACGTCAGTTATTATAAGAATGTTATACATATTTCAGGTGCATTCAGACGTCAGTTATTATAAGAACGTTATACATATTTCAGGTGCATTCAGATGTCAGTTATTATAAGAACGTTATACATATTGCAGGTGCATTCAGACGTCAGTTATTATAAGAACGTTATACATATTGCATGCTGCATTCAGACGTCAGTTATTATAAGAACGTTATACATATTTCAGGCTGCATCCAGACTTCAGTTATTATAAGAACGTTATACATATTGCAGGCTACATCCATACTTCAGTTATTATAAGAACGTTATACATATTGCAGGCTGCATTCAGACTTCAGTTATTATAAGAACGTTATACATATTGCAGGCTGTATCTAGACATCAGTTATTATAAGAACGTTATACATATTGCAGGCTACATCCAGACTTCAGTTATTATAAGAACGTTATACATATTGCAGGCTGCATCCAGACTTCAGTTATTACAAGAACGTTATACATATTGCAAGCTACATCCATACTTCAGTTATTATAAGAACGGTATACATATTGCATGCTGCATCCAGACATCAGTTGTTATAAGAACGTCATACATATTGCAGGCTACATCCATATTTCAGTTATTATAAGAACGGTATACATATTGCATGCTGCATCCAGACATCAGTTATTATAAGACCGTCATACATATTGCAGGCTGCATCCAGACATCAGTTGTTATAAGAACGTTATACATATTGCAGGCTGCATCCAGACATCAGTTGTTATAAGCACGTCATACATATTGCAGGCTGCATTCAGACTTCCTTTATTATAAGAACGTTATACATATTGCAGGCTGCATCCAGACATCAGTTATTATAAGAACGTTATACAGATTTCAGGTGCATTCAGACGTCAGTTATTATAAGAACGTTATACATATTGCAGGCTGCATCCAGACTTCAGTTATTATAAGAACGTTATACATATTTCAGGTGCATTCAGACGTCAGTTATTATAAGAACGTTATACATATTGCAGGCTGCATTCAGACGTCAGTTATTATAAGAACGTTATACATATTTCATGTGCATCCAGACTTCAGATATGATAAGAACGTTATACACATTTCAGGTGCATCCAGACGTCAGTTATTATAAGAACGTTATACATAGTTCAGGTGCATCCAGCCGTCAGTTATTATAAGAACGTTATACATATTGCTGGCTGCATCCAGACATCAGTTATTATAAGAACGTTATACATATTTCAGGTGCATCCAGACGTCAGTTATTATAAGAACGTTATACATATTGCAGGCTGCATCCAGACTTCAGTTATTATAAGAACGTTATACATATTTCAGGTGCATCCAGACGTCAGTTATTATAAGAACGTTATACATATTTCAGGCTGCATTCGGACGTCAGTTATTATAAGAATGTTATACATATTTCAGGTGCATTCAGACGTCAGTTATTATAACAACGTTATACATATTTCAGGTGCATTCAGACGTCAGTTATTATAAGAACGTTATACATATTGAAGGTGCATTCAGACGTCAGTTATTATAAGAACGTTATACATATTGCATGCTGCATTCAGACGTCAGTTATTATAAGAACGTTATACATATTGCATGCTGCATTCAGACGTCAGTTATTATAAGAACGTTATACATATTTCAGGTGCATTCAGACGTCAGTTATTATAAGAACGTTATACATATTGCAGGCTACATCCATATTTCAGATATTATAAGAACGTTATATATATTGCAGGCTGCATTCAGACTTCAGTTATTATAAGAACGTTATACATATTGCAGGCTGTATCTAGACATCAGTTGTTATAAGAACGTTATACATATTGCAGGCTGCATCCATACTTCAGTTAATATAAGAACGTTATACATATTGCTGGCTGCATCCATACTTCAGTTATTATAAGAACGGTATACATATTGCATGCTGCATCCAGAAATCAGTTGTTATAAGAACGTCATACATATTGCAGAATACATCCATACTTCCTTTATTATAAGAACGTTATACATGTTGCTGGCTGCATCCAGACATCAGTTATTATAAGAACGTTATACATATTGCAGGCTGCATTCAGACATCAGTTATTATAAGAACGTTATACATATTGCAGGCTGCATCCAGACTTCAGTTATTATAAGAACGTTATACATATTTCAGGTGCATCCAGACGTCAGTTATTATAAGAACGTTATACATATTGCAGGCTGCATCCATACTTCAGTTATTATAAGAACGTTATACATATTTCAGGTGCATCCAGACGTCAGTTATTATAAGAACGTTATACATATTGCAGGTGCATCCAGACGTCAGTTATTATAAGAACGTTATACATATTGCAGGCTGCATCCAGACATCAGTTATTATAAGAACGTTATACATATTTCAGGTGCATTCAGACGTCAGTTATTATAAGAACGTTATACATATTGCAGGCTGCATCCAGACTTCAGTTTTTATAAGAACGTTATACATATTTCAGGTGCATTCAGACGTCAGTTATTATAAGAACGTTATAAATATTGCAGGCTGCATTCAGACGTCAGTTATTATAAGAACGTTATACATATTTCAGGTGCATCCAGACTTCAGTTATGATAAGAACGTTATACATATTTCAGGTGCATCCAGACGTCACATATTATAATAACGTTATACATATTTCAGGTGCATCCAGCCGTCAGTTATTATAAGAACGTTATACATATTGCAGGCTGCATCCAGACATCAGTTATTATAAGAGTGTTATACATATTTCAGGTGCATCCAGACGTCAGTTCTTATAAGAACGTTATACATATTGCAGGCTGCATCCAGACTTCAGTTATTATAAGAACGTTATACATATTGCAGGCTACATCCAGACTTCAGTTATTATAAGAACGTTATACATATTGCAGACTGCATTCAGACTTCAGTTATTATAAGAACGTTATACATATTGCAGGCTGTATCTAGACATCAGTTGTTATAAGAACGTTATACATATTGCAGACTGCATCCAGACTTCAGTTATTATAAGAACGTTATACATATTGCAGGCTACATCCATACTTCAGTTATTATAAGAACGGTATACATATTTCAGGCTGCATCCGGACGTCAGTTATTATAAGAATGTTATACATATTTCAGGTGCATTCAGACGTCAGTTATTATAAGAACGTTATACATATTTCAGGTGCATTCAGACGTCAGTTATTATAAGAACGTTATACATATTGCAGGTGCATTCAGACGTCAGTTATTATAAGAACGTTATACATATTGCATGCTGCATTCAGACGTCAGTTATTATAAGAACGTTATACATATTTCAGGCTGCATCCAGACTTCAGTTATTATAAGAACGTTATACATATTGCAGGCTGCATCCAGACTTCAGTTATTATAAGAACGTTATACATATTGCAGGCTGCATTCAGACTTCAGTTATTATAAGAACGTTATACATATTGCAGGCTGTATCTAGACATCAGTTATTATAAGAACGTTATACATATTGCAGGCTACATCCAGACTTCAGTTATTATAAGAACGTTATACATATTGCAGGCTGCATCCAGACTTCAGTTATTATAAGAACGTTATACATATTGCAAGCTACATCCATACTTCAGTTATTATAAGAACGGTATACATATTGCATGCTGCATCCAGACATCAGTTGTTATAAGAACGTCATACATATTGCAGGCTACATCCATATTTCAGTTATTATAAGAACGGTATACATATTGCATGCTGCATCCAGACATCAGTTATTATAAGACCGTCATACATATTGCAGGCTGCATCCAGACATCAGTTGTTATAAGAACGTTATACATATTGCAGGCTGCATCCAGACATCAGTTGTTATAAGAACGTCATACATATTGCAGGCTGCATTCAGACTTCCTTTATTATAAGAACGTTATACATATTGCAGGCTGCATCCAGACATCAGTTATTATAAGAACGTTATACATATTTCAGGTGCATTCAGACGTCAGTTATTATAAGAACGTTATACATATTGCAGGCTGCATCCAGACTTCAGTTATTATAAGAACGTTATACATATTTCAGGTGCATTCAGACGTCAGTTATTATAAGAACGTTATACATATTGCAGGCTGCATTCAGACGTCAGTTATTATAAGAACGTTATACATATTTCATGTGCATCCAGACTTCAGATATGATAAGAACGTTATACACATTTCAGGTGCATCCAGACGTCAGTTATTATAAGAACGTTATACATAGTTCAGGTGCATCCAGCCGTCAGTTATTATAAGAACGTTATACATATTGCTGGCTGCATCCAGACATCAGTTATTATAAGAACGTTATACATATTTCAGGTGCATCCAGACGTCAGTTATTATAAGAACGTTATACATATTGCAGGCTGCATCCAGACTTCAGTTATTATAAGAACGTTATACATATTTCAGGTGCATCCAGACGTCAGTTATTATAAGAACGTTATACATATTTCAGGCTGCATTCGGACGTCAGTTATTATAAGAATGTTATACATATTTCAGGTGCATTCAGACGTCAGTTATTATAACAACGTTATACATATTTCAGGTGCATTCAGACGTCAGTTATTATAAGAACGTTATACATATTGAAGGTGCATTCAGACGTCAGTTATTATAAGAACGTTATACATATTGCATGCTGCATTCAGACGTCAGTTATTATAAGAACGTTATACATATTGCATGCTGCATTCAGACGTCAGTTATTATAAGAACGTTATACATATTGCATGCTGCATTCAGACGTCAGTTATTATAAGAACGTTATACATATTTCAGGTGCATTCAGACGTCAGTTATTATAAGAACGTTATACATATTGCAGGCTACATCCATATTTCAGATATTATAAGAACGTTATATATATTGCAGGCTGCATTCAGACTTCAGTTATTATAAGAACGTTATACATATTGCAGGTGCATCCAAACATCAGTTATTATAAGAACGTTATACATATTGCAGGTGCATCCAAACATCAGTTATTATAAGAACGTTATACATATTGCAGGTGCATCCAAACATCAGTTATTATAGGAACGTTATACATATTTCAGGTGCATCCAGACATCAGTTATTATAAGAACGTTATACATATTGCAGGTGCATCCAGACATCAGTTATTATAAGAACGTTATACATATTTCAGGTGCATCCAGACATCAGTTATTATAAGAACGTTATACATATTTCAGGTGCATCCAGACATCCGTTATTATAAGAACGTCATACATATTTCAGGCTGCATTCAGACTTCCGTTATTATAAGAACGTTATACATATTGCAGGCTGCATCCAGACATCAGTTTGTATAAGAACGTTATACATATTGCAGGCTGCATTCAGACTTCAGTTATTATAAGAACGTTATACATATTGCAGGCTGCATTCAGACTTCAGTTATTATAAGAACGTTATACATATTGCAGGCTACATCCATACTTCAGTTATTATAAGAACGGTATACATATTGCATGCTGCATCCAGACATCAGTTGTTATAAGACCGTCATACATATTGCAGGCTGCATCCAGACATCAGTTGTTATAAGAATGTTATACATATTGCAGGCTGCATCCAGACATCAGTTGTTATAAGAACGTCATACATATTGCAGGCTGCATTCAGACTTCCTTTATTATAAGAACGTTATACATATTGCAGGCTGCATCCAGACATCAGTTATTATAAGAACGTTATACATATTGCAGGCTGCATCCAGACTTCAGTTATTATAAGAACGTTATACATATTTCAGGTGCATCCAGACGTCAGTTATTATAAGAACGTTATACATATTGCAGGCTGCATCCAGACATCAGTTATTATAAGAACGTTATACATATTTCAGGCTGCATCCAGACTTCAGTTATTATAAGAACGTTATACATATTGCAGGCTACATCCATACTTCAGTTATTATAAGAACGTTATACATATTGCAGGCTGCATTCAGACTTCAGTTATTATAAGAACGTTATACATATTGCAGGCTGTATCTAGACATCAGTTATTATAAGAACGTTATACATATTGCAGGCTACATCCAGACTTCAGTTATTATAAGAACGTTATACATATTGCAGGCTGCATCCAGACTTCAGTTATTATAAGAACGTTATACATATTGCAGGTCATCCAACTCAGTTATTATAAGAACGTATAATATTCAGGCTGCATCCAGACTTCAGTTATTATAAGAACGTTATACATATTGCAGGCTGCATCCAGACTTCAGTTATTATAAGAACGTTATACATATTGCAGGCTGCATCCAGACTTCAGTTATTATAAGAACGTTATACATATTGCAGGCTGCATCCAGACATCAGTTATTATAAGAACGTTATACATATTGCAGGCTGCATCCAGACATCAGTTATTATAAGAACGTTATACATATTGCAGGCTGCATTCAGACGTCAGTTATTATAAGAACGTTATACATATTGCAGGCTGCATTCAGACTCAGTATTATAAGAACGTTATACATATTGCAGGTGCATTCAGACTCTTATTATAAGAACGTTATGCTGCATCCAGACATCAGTTATTATAAGAACGTTATACATATTGCAGCTGCATTCAGACGTCAGTTATTATAAGAACGTTATACATATTGCAGGCTGCATCCAGACTTCAGTTATTATAAGAACGTTATACATATTTCAGGTGCATTCAGACGTCAGTTATTATAAGAACGTTATACATATTGCAGGCTGCATTCAGTTCAGTTATTATAAGAACGTTATACATATTTCAGGTGCATCCAGACGTCAGTTATTATAAGAACGTTATACATATTTCAGGTGCATCCAGACGTCAGTTATTATAAGAACGTTATACATATTTCATGTGCATCCAGACTTCAGTTATTATAAGAACGTTATACATATTTCAGGTGCATCCAGACGTCAGTTATTATAAGAACGTTATACATATTTCAGGTGCATCCAGCCGTCAGTTATTATAAGAACGTTATACATATTGCAGGCTGCATCCAGACATCAGTTATTATAAGAACGTTATACATATTTCAGGTGCATCCAGACGTCAGTTATTATAAGAACGTTATACATATTGCAGGCTGCATCCAGACTTCAGTTATTATAAGAACGTTATACATATTTCAGGTGCATCCAGACGTCAGTTATTATAAGAACGTTATACATATTTCAGGCTGCATTCGGACGTCAGTTATTATAAGAACGTTATACATATTTCAGGTGCATTCAGACGTCAGTTATTATAAGAACGTTATACATATTGCAGGTGCATTCAGACGTCAGTTATTATAAGAACGTTATACATATTGCATGCTGCATTCAGACGTCAGTTATTATAAGAACGTTATACATATTGCATGCTGCATTCAGACGTCAGTTATTATAAGAACGTTATACATATTGCATGCTGCATCAGACGTCAGTTATTATAAGAACGTTATACATATTGCAGGCTGCATTCAGACGTCAGTTATTATAAGAACGTTATACATATTGCAGGCTGCATTCAGACGTCAGTTATTATAAGAACGTTATACATATTGCATGCTGCATTCAGACGTCAGTTATTATAAGAACGTTATACATATTGCATGCTGCATTCAGACGTCAGTTATTATAAGAACGTTATACATATTGCATGCTGCATTCAGACGTCAGTTATTATAAGAACGTTATACATATTGCATGCTGCATTCAGACGTCAGTTATTATAAGAACGTTATACATATTTCAGGTGCATTCAGACGTCAGTTATTATAAGAACGTTATACATATTGCAGGCTACATCCATATTTCAGATATTATAAGAACGTTATATATATTGCAGGCTGCATTCAGACTTCAGTTATTATAAGAACGTTATACATATTGCAGGTGCATCCAAACATCAGTTATTATAAGAACGTTATACATATTGCAGGTGCATCCAAACATCAGTTATTATAAGAACGTTATACATATTGCAGGTGCATCCAGACATCAGTTATTATAAGAACGTTATACATATTCAGGTGCATCCAGACATCAGTTATTATAAGAACGTTATACATATTGCAGGTGCATCCAGACATCAGTTATTATAAGAACGTTATACATATTTCAGGTGCATCCAGACATCAGTTATTATAAGAACGTTATACATATTTCAGGTGCATCCAGACATCCGTTATTATAAGAACGTCATACATATTTCAGGCTGCATTCAGACTTCCGTTATTATAAGAACGTTATACATATTGCAGGCTGCATCCAGACATCAGTTTGTATAAGAACGTTATACATATTGCAGGCTGCATTCAGACTTCAGTTATTATAAGAACGTTATACATATTGCAGGCTGCATTCAGACTTCAGTTATTATAAGAACGTTATACATATTTCAGGCTGCATTCGGACGTCAGTTATTATAAGAATGTTGTACATATTTCAGGTGCATTCAGACGTCAGTTATTATAACAACGTTATACATATTGAAGGTGCATTCAGACGTCAGTTATTATAAGAACGTTATACATATTGAAGGTGCATTCAGACGTCAGTTATTATAAGAACGTTATACATATTGCATGCTGCATCCATACTTCAGTTATTATAAGAACGGTATACATATTGCATGCTGCATCCAGACATCAGTTATTATAAGACCGTCATACATATTGCAGGTGCATCCAGACATCAGTTGTTATAAGAACGTTATACATATTGCAGGCTGCATCCAGACATCAGTTGTTATAAGAACGTCATACATATTGCAGAATACATCCATACTTCCTTTATTATAAGAACGTTATACATATTGCTGGCTGCATCCAGACATCAGTTATTATAAGAACGTTATACATATTGCAGGCTGCATTCAGACATCAGTTATTATAAGAACGTTATACATATTGCAGGCTGCATCCAGACTTCAGTTATTATAAGAACGTTATACATATTTCAGGTGCATCCAGACGTCAGTTATTATAAGAACGTTATACATATTGCAGGCGGCATCCATACTTCAGTTATTATAAGAACGTTATACATATTTCAGGTGCACCCAGACGTCAGTTATCAGAAGAACGTTATACATATTGCAGGCTGCATCCAGACATCAGTTATTAAAAGAACGTTATACATATTGCAGGCTGCATCCAGACTTCAGTTATTATAAGAACGTTATACATATTTCAGGTGCATTCAGACGTCAGTTATTATAAGAACGTTATACATATTGCAGGCTGCATCCAGACTTCAGTTGTTATAAGAACGTTATACATATTTCAGGTGCATTCAGACGTCAGTTATTATAAGAACGTTATACATATTGCAGGCTGCATTCAGACGTCAGTTATTATAAGAACGTTATACATATTTCAGGTGCATCCAAACTTCAGTTATGATAAGAACGTTATACATATTTCAGGCTCATCCAGACGTCAGTTATTATAAGAACGTTATACATATTGCAGGCTGCATCCATACTTCAGTTATTATAAGAACGTTATACATATTTCAGGTGCATCCAGACGTCAGTTATTATAAGAACGTTATACATATTGCAGGCTGCATCCAGAAATAAGTTATTAAAAGAACGTTATACATATTGCAGGCTGCATCCAGACGTCACATATTATAAGAACGTTATACATATTTCAGGTGCATCCAGCCGTCAGTTATTATAAGAACGTTATACATATTGCAGGCTGCATCCAGACATCAGTTATTATAAGAACGTTATACATATTTCAGGTGCATCCAGACGTCAGTTCTTATCAGAACGTTATACATATTGCAGGCTGCATCCAAACTTCAGTTATTATAAGAACGTTATACATATTTCAGGTGCATCCAGACTTCAGTTATTATAAGAACGTTATACATATTGCAGGCTACATCCAGACTTCAGTTATTATAAGAACGTTATACATATTGCAGGCTGTATCTAGACTTCAGTTATTTTAAGAACGTTATACATATTGCAGGCTGCATTCAGACTTCAGTTATTATAAGAAGGTTATACATATTTCAGGCTGCATCCAGACTTCAGTTATTATAAGAACGTTATACATATTGCAGGCTACATCCAGACTTCAGTTATTATAAGAACGTTATACATATTGCAGGCTGCATTCAGACTTCAGTTATTATAAGAACGTTATACATATTGCAGGCTGTATCTAGACATCAGTTGTTATAAGAATGTTATACATATTGCAGACTGCATCCATACTTCAGTTATTATAAGAACGTTATACATATTGCTGGCTGCATCCATACTTCAGTTATTATAAGAACGGTATACATATTGCATGCTGCATCCAGACATCAGTTGTTATAAGAACGTCATACATATTGCAGAATACATCCATACTTCCTTTATTATAAGAACGTTATACATATTGCTGGCTGCATCCAGACATCAGTTATTATAAGAACGTTATACATATTGCAGGCTGCATTCAGACATCAGTTATTATAAGAACGTTATACATATTGCAGGCTGCATCCAGACTTCAGTTATTATAAGAACGTTATACATATTTCAGGTGCATCCAGACGTCAGTTATTATAAGAACGTTATACATATTGCAGGCTGCATCCATACTTCAGTTATTATAAGAACGTTATACATATTTCAGGTGCATCCAGACGTCAGTTATTATAAGAACGTTATACATATTGCAGGTGCATCCAGACGTCAGTTATTATAAGAACGTTATACATATTGCAGGCTGCATCCAGACATCAGTTATTATAAGAACGTTATACATATTTCAGGTGCATTCAGACGTCAGTTATTATAAGAACGTTATACATATTGCAGGCTGCATCCAGACTTCAGTTGTTATAAGAACGTTATACATATTTCAGGTGCATTCAGACGTCAGTTATTATAAGAACGTTATACATATTGCAGGCTGCATTCAGACGTCAGTTATTATAAGAACGTTATACATATTTCAGGTGCATCCAGACTTCAGTTATGATAAGAACGTTATACATATTTCAGGTGCATCCAGACGTCACATATTATAAGAACGTTATACATATTTCAGGTGCATCCAGCCGTCAGGTATTATAAGAACGTTATACATATTGCAGGCTGCATCCAGACATCAGTTATTATAAGAGTGTTATACATATTTCAGGTGCATCCAGACGTCAGTTCTTATAAGAACGTTATACATATTGCAGGCTGCATCCAGACTTCAGTTATTATAAGAACGTTATACATATTTCAGGTGCATCCAGACGTCAGTTATTATAAGAATGTTATACATATTTCAGACTGCATCCAGACTTCAGTTATTATAAGAACGTTATACATATTGCAGGCTACATCCAGACTTCAGTTATTATAAGAACGTTATACATATTGCAGACTGCATTCAGACTTCAGTTATTATAAGAACGTTATACATATTGCAGGCTGTATCTAGACATCAGTTGTTATAAGAACGTTATACATATTGCAGACTGCATCCAGACTTCAGTTATTATAAGAACGTTATACATATTGCAGGCTACATCCATACTTCAGTTATTATAAGAACGGTATACATATTTCAGGCTGCATCCGGACGTCAGTTATTATAAGAATGTTATACATATTTCAGGTGCATTCAGACGTCAGTTATTATAAGAACGTTATACATATTTCAGGTGCATTCAGACGTCAGTTATTATAAGAACGTTATACATATTGCAGGTGCATTCAGACGTCAGTTATTATAAGAACGTTATACATATTGCATGCTGCATTCAGACGTCAGTTATTATAAGAACGTTATACATATTTCAGGTGCATCCAGACATCAGTTATTATAAGAACGTTATACATATTGCAGGTGCATCCATACATCAGTTATTATAAGAACGTTATACATATTTCAGGTGCATCCAGACATCAGTTATTATAAGAACGTTATACATATTTCAGGAGCATCCAGACATCCGTTATTATAAGAACGTCATACATATTTCAGGCTGCATTCAGACTTCCGTTATTATAAGAATGTTATACATATTGCAGGCTGCATCCAGACTTCAGTTATTATAAGACCGTTATACATATTGCAGGCTGCATTCAGACTTCAGTTATTATAAGAACGTTATACATATTTCAGGCTGCATTCGGAAGTCAGTTATTATAAGAATGTTGTACATATTTCAGGTGCATTCAGACGTCAGTTATTATAACAACGTTATACATATTGCAGGTGCATTCAGACGTCAGTTATTATAAGAACGTTATACATATTGAAGGTGCATTCAGACGTCAGTTATTATAAGAACGTTATACATATTGCATGCTGCATTCAGGCGTCAGTTATTATAAGAACGTTATACATATTGCATGCTGCATTCAGACGTCAGTTATTATAAGAACGTTATACATATTTCAGGTGCATTCAGACGTCAGTTATTATAAGAACGTTATACATATTGCATGCTGCATTCAGACGTCAGGTATTATAAGACCGTTATACATATTTCAGGTGCATTCAGACGTCAGTTATTATAAGAACGTTATACATATTTCAGGTGCATTCAGACGTCAGTTATTATAAGAACGTTATACATATTGAAGGTGCATTCAGACGTCAGTTATTATAAGAACGTTATACATATTGCAGGCTACATCCATATTTCAGATATTATAAGAACGTTATACATATTGCAGGCTGCATTCAGACTTCAGTTATTATAAGAACGTTATACATATTTCAGGTGCATCCAGACATCAGTTATTATAGGAACGTTATACATATTTCAGGTGCATTCAGACATCAGTTATTATAAGAACGTTATACATATTGCAGGTGCATCCAGACATCAGTTATTATAAGACCGTTATACATATTTCAGGTGCATCCAGACATCAGTTATTATAAGAACGTTATACATATTTCAGGTGCATCCAGACATCAGTTATTATAAGAACGTTATACATATTGCAGGTGCATCCAGACATCAGTTATTATAAGACCGTTATACATATTTCAGGTGCATCCAGACATCAGTTATTATAAGAACGTTATACATATTTCAGGTGCATCCAGACATCAGTTATTATAAGAACGTCATACATATTTCCGGCTGCATTCAGACTTCCGTTATTATAAGAACGTTATACATATTGCAGGCTGCATCCAGACATCAGTTTGTATAAGAACATTATACATATTGCAGGCTGCATTCAGACTTCAGTTATTATAAGAACGTTATACATATTGCAGGCTGCATTCAGACTTCAGTTATTATAAGAACGTTATACATATTTCAGGCTGCATTCGGATGTCAGTTATTATAAGAATGTTATACATATTTCAGGTGCATTCAGACGTCAGTTATTATAACAACGTTATACATATTTCAGGTGCATTCAGATGTCAGTTATTATAAGAACGTTATACATATTGAAGGTGCATTCAGACGTCAATTATTATAAGAACGTTATACATATTGCATGCTGCATTCAGACGTCAGTTATTATAAGAACGTTATACATATTGCATGCTGCATTCAGACGTCAGTTATTATAAGAACGTTATACATATTTCAGGTGCATTCAGACGTCAGTTATTATAAGAACGTTATACATATTGCATGCTGCATTCAGACGTCAGTTATTATAAGAACGTTATACATATTTCAGGTGCATTCAGACGTCACTTATTATAAGAACGTTATACATATTGCAGGCTACATCCATATTTCAGATATTATAAGAACGTTATACATATTGCAGGCTGCATTCAGACTTCAGTTATTATAAGAACGTTATACATATTGCAGGCTGCATCCAGACTTCAGTTATTATAAGAACGTTATACATATTGCAGGTGCATCCAAACATCAGTTATTATAAGAACGTTATACATATTGCAGGTGCATCCAGACATCAGTTATTATAGGAACGTTATACATATTTCAGGTGCATCCATACATCAGTTATTATAAGAACGTTATACATATTTCAGGTGCATTCAGACGTCAGTTATTATAAGAACGTTATACATATTGCAGGTGCATTCAGACGTCAGTTATTATAAGAACGTTATACATATTGCATGCTGCATTCAGACGTCAGTTATTATAAGAACGTTATACATATTTCAGGTGCATCCAGACATCAGTTATTATAAGAACGTTATACATATTGCAGGTGCATCCAGACATCAGTTATTATAAGAACGTTATACATATTTCAGGTGCATCCAGACATCAGTTATTATAAGAACGTTATACATATTTCAGGTGCATCCAGACATCCGTTATTATAAGAACGTCATACATATTTCAGGCTGCATTCAGACTTCCGTTATTATAAGAATGTTATACATATTGCAGGCTGCATCCAGACTTCAGTTATTATAAGACCGTTATACATATTGCAGGCTGCATTCAGACTTCAGTTATTATAAGAACGTTATACATATTTCAGGCTGCATTCGGACGTCAGTTATTATAAGAATGTTGTACATATTTCAGGTGCATTCAGACGTCAGTTATTATAACAACGTTATACATATTTCAGGTGCATTCAGACGTCAGTTATTATAAGAACGTTATACATATTGAAGGTGCATTCAGACGTCAGTTATTATAAGAACGTTATACATATTGCATGCTGTATTCAGACGTCAGTTATTATAAGAACGTTATACATATTTCAGGTGCATTCAGACGTCAGTTATTATAAGAACGTTATACATATTGCATGCTGCATTCAGACGTCAGGTATTATAAGACCGTTATACATATTTCAGGTGCATTCAGACGTCAGTTATTATAAGAACGTTATACATATTTCAGGTGCATTCAGACGTCAGTTATTATAAGAACGTTATACATATTGAAGGTGCATTCAGACGTCAGTTATTATAAGAACGTTATACATATTGCAGGCTACATCCATATTTCAGATATTATAAGAACGTTATACATATTGCAGGCTGCATTCAGACTTCAGTTATTATAAGAACGTTATACATATTGCAGGCTGCATCCAGACTTCAGTTATTATAAGAACGTTATACATATTGCAGGTGCATCCAGACATCAGTTATTATAGGAACGTTATACATATTTCAGGTGCATTCAGACATCAGTTATTATAAGAACGTTATACATATTGCAGGTGCATCCAGACATCAGTTATTATAAGACCGTTATACATATTTCAGGTGCATCCAGACATCAGTTATTATAAGAACGTTATACATATTTCAGGTGCATCCAGACGTCAGTTATTATAAGAACGTTATACATATTGCAGGCTGCATCCAGACTTCAGTTGTTATAAGAACGTCATACATATTTCAGGCTGCATTCAGACTTCCGTTATTATAAGAACGTTATACATATTGCAGGCTGCATCCAGACATCAGTTTGTATAAGAACATTATACATATTGCAGGCTGCATTCAGACTTCAGTTATTATAAGAACGTTATACATATTGCAGGCTGCATTCAGACTTCAGTTATTATAAGAACGTTATACATATTTCAGGCTGCATTCGGACGTCAGTTATTATAAGAATGTTATACATATCTCAGGTGCATTCAGACGTCAGTTATTATAACAACGTTATACATATTTCAGGTGCATTCAGATGTCAGTTATTATAAGAACGTTATACATATTGAAGGTGCATTCAGACGTCAATTATTATAAGAACGTTATACATATTGCATGCTGCATTCAGACGTCAGTTATTATAAGAACGTTATACATATTGCATGCTGCATTCAGACGTCAGTTATTATAAGAACGTTATACATATTTCAGGTGCATTCAGACGTCAGTTATTATAAGAACGTTATACATATTGCATGCTGCATTCAGACGTCAGTTATTATAAGAACGTTATACATATTTCAGGTGCATTCAGACGTCACTTATTATAAGAACGTTATACATATTGCAGGCTACATCCATATTTCAGATATTATAAGAACGTTATACATATTGCAGGCTGCATTCAGACTTCAGTTATTATAAGAACGTTATACATATTGCAGGCTGCATCCAGACTTCAGTTATTATAAGAACGTTATACATATTGCAGGTGCATCCAAACATCAGTTATTATAAGAACGTTATACATATTTCAGGTGCATCCAGACATCAGTTATTATAGGAACGTTATACATATTTCAGGTGCATCCATACATCAGTTATTATAAGAACGTTATACATATTGCAGGTGCATCCAGACATCAGTTATTATAAGACCGTTATACATATTTCAGGTGCATCCAGACATAGTTTATTATAAGAACGTTATACATATTTCAGGTGCATCCAGACATCAGTTATTATAAGAACGTCATACATATTTCAGGCTGCATTCAGACTTCCGTTATTATAAGAACGTTATACATATTTCAGGCTGCATCTAGACTTCAGGTCTGGACATTTATCGGTTTTGGGGTCGGTCTGGCTGCCAAGTTTGTAACAGGATCTATCTTTGTCTTCAACGTTTATCAGGATGCTATCAAAGTGAAGTTTAACTACACTCAAACTCAAGGTATTTAACTACACTCAAACTCAAGGTATTTACCTACACTCACACTGAAGGTATGTTAACGACACTCAAACTGAAGGTATTTAACTACACTCAAACTGAAGGTATTTAACTACACTCAAACTGAAGGTATTTTAACTACACTCAAACTGAAGGTATTTTAACTACACTCAAACTGAAGGTATTTTAACTACACTCAAACTGAAGGTATTTTAAC
Source organism: Archivesica marissinica (assembly GCA_014843695.1). Lineage (NCBI taxonomy): Eukaryota > Metazoa > Mollusca > Bivalvia > Venerida > Vesicomyidae > Archivesica > Archivesica marissinica. Next base: position 2,456 of record JABXNX010003750.1, on the reverse strand, counting down.
TACACTCAAACTAAAGGTATTTAACTACACTCAAACTGAAGGTATTTAACTACACTCAAACTGAAGGTATTTAACTACACTCAAACTAAAGGTATTTTAACTACACTCAAACTGAAGGTATTTAACTACACTCAAACTGAAGGTATTTAACTACACTCAAACTGAAGGTATTTAACTACACTCAAACTAAAGGTATTTTAACTACACTCAAACTAAAGGTATTTAACTACACTCAAACTGAAGGTATTTAACTACACTCAAACTGAAGGTATTTAACTACACTCAAACTAAAGGTATTTTAACTACACTCAAACTGAAGGTATTTTAACTACACTCAAACTGAAGGTATTTTAACTACACTCAAACTGAAGGTATTTTAACTACACTCAAACTGAAGGTATTTAACTACACTCAAACTGAAGGTATTTAACTACACTCAAACTAAAGGTATTTTAACTACACTCAAACTGAAGGTATTTTAACTACACTCAAACTGAAGGTATTTAACTACACTCAAACTGAAGGTATTTAACTACACTCAAACTGAAGGTATTTTAACTACACTCAAACTGAAGGTATTTAACTACACTCAAACTGAAGGTATTTAACTACACTCAAACTAAAGGTATTTTAACTACACTCAAACTGAAGGTATTTTAACTACACTCAAACTAAAGGTATTTTTTGGTTTTTTTGGTATTTTAACTACACTCAAACTGAAGGTATTTAACTACACTCAAACTGAAGGTATTTTACTACACTCAAACTGAAGGTATTTTAACTACACTCAAACTGAAGGTATTTTAACTACACTCAAACTAAAGGTATTTAACTACACTCAAACTTAAGGTATTTAACTACACTCAAACTAAGGTATTTAACTACACTCAAACTTAAGATATTTTAACTACACTCAAACTGAAGGTATTTTAACTACACTCAAACTGAAGGTATTTAACTACACTCAAACTGATGGTATTTAACTACACTCAAACTGAAGGTATTTAACTACACTCAAACTAAAGGTATTTTAACTACACTCAAACTTAAGGTATTTAACTACACTCAAACTGATGGTATTTAACTACACTCAAACTGAAGGTATTTAACTACACTCAAAGAAAGGTATTTTAACTACACTCATACTGAAGGTATTTTAACTACACTCAAACTGAAGGTATTTTAACTACACTCAAACTGAAGGTATTTAACTACACTCAAACTAAAGGTATTTTAACTACACTCAAACTGAAGGGATTTTAACTACACTCAAGCTGAAGGTATTTAACTACACTCAAAGAAAGGTATTTTAACTACACTCATACTGAAGGTATTTTAACTACACTCAAACTGAAGGTATTTTAACTACACTCAAACTGAAGGTATTTAACTACACTCAAACTAAAGGTATTTTAACTACACTCAAACTGAAGGTATTTTAACTAAACTCAAGCTGAAGGTATTTAACTACACTCAAGCTGAAGGTATTTAACTACACTCAAACTGAAGGTATTTAACTACACTCAAGCTGAAGGTATTTAACTACACTCAAACTGAAGGTATTTATCTACACTCAAACTGAAGATATTTTAACTACACTCAAACTGAAGATATTTTAACTACACTCAAACTGAAGGTATTTTAACTACACTCAAACTGAAGGTATTTTAACTACACTCAAACTGAAGGTATTTAACTACACTCAAGCTGAAGGTATTTAACTACACTCAAACTGAAGGTATTTATCTACACTCAAACTGAAGATATTTTAACTACACTCAAACTGAAGGTATTTAACTACACTCAAACTGAAGGTATTTATCTACACTCAAACTGAAGATATTTTAACTACACTCAAACTGAAGATATTTTAACTACACTCAAACTGAAGGTATTTTAACTACACTCAAACTGAAGGTATTTTAACTACACTCAAACTGAAGGTATTTAACTACACTCAAGCTGAAGGTATTTAACTACACTCAAACTGAAGGTATTTATCTACACTCAAACTGAAGATATTTTAACTACACTCAAACTGACGATATTTTAACTACACTCAAACTGAAGGTATTTTAACTACACTCAAACAAAAGGTATTTTAACTACACTCAAACTGAAGGTATTTAACTACACTCAAGCTGAAGGTATTTAACTACACTCAAAGAAAGGTATTTTAACTACACTCAAACTAAAGGTATTTTAACTACACTCAAACTGAAGGTATTTTAACTAAACTCAAACTGAAGGTATTTAACTACACTCAAACTGAAGGTATTTTAACTACACTCAAACTGAAGGTATTTTAACTACACTCAAACTGAAGGTATTTTAACTACACTCAAACTAAAGGTATTTAACTACACTCAAACTAAAGGTATTTAACTACACTCAAACTGAAGGTATTTAACTACACTCAAACTGAAGGTATTTAACTACACTCAAACTGAAGGTAT
>JABXNX010003749.1:0-22934 GCA_014843695.1 Archivesica marissinica | reverse complement strand
GTTTCTCCGTAGCATGTCATGCATCACATTGTTTCTCCGTAACATGTCATGCAGCACATTGTTTCTCCGTAACATGTCATGCAGCACATTGTTTCTTCGTAACATGTCATGCAGCACATTGTTTCCTCGTAACATGTCATGCAGCACATTGTTTCTCCGTAACATGTCATGCAGCATATTGTTTCTCCGTAACATATCATATAGCACGCAGCACATTGTTTCCTCGTAACATGTCATGTAGCACATTGTTTCCTCGTAACATGTCATGTAGCACATTGTTTGCTCGTAACATGTCATACAGCACATTGTTTCTCCGTAACATGTCATGCAGCATATTGTTTCCCCGTAACATGTCATGCAGCACATTGTTTCTCCGTAGCATGTCATGCAGCACATTGTTTCCCCGTAACATGTCATGCAGCACATTGTTTCCCCGTAACATGTCATGCAGCACATTGTTTCTCCGTAACATGTCATGCAGCACATTGTTTCTCCGTAGCATGTCATGCAGCACATTGTTTCTCCGTAACATGTCATGCAGCACATTGTTTTTCCGTAACATGTCATACAGCACATTGTTTCTCCGTAGCATGTCATGCAGCACATTGTTTCTCCGTAACATGTCATGCAGCACATTGTTTCTCCGTAGCATGTCATGCAGCACATTGTTTCTTCGTAACATGTCATGCAGCACATTGTTTCTCCGTAACATGTCATGCAGCACATTGTTTCTCCGTAACATGTCATGCAGTACATTGTTTCTTCGTAGCATGTCATGCATCACATTGTTTCTCCGTAACATGTCATACAGCATATTGTTTCTCCGTAACATGTCATGCAAAACATTGTTTCTCCGTAGCATGTCATGCAGCACATTGTTTCTCCGTAACATGTCATGCAGCACATTGTTTCTTCGTAGCATGTCATGCATCACATTGTTTCTCCGTAACATGTCATACAGCATATTGTTTCTCCGTAACATGTCATACAGCACATTGTTTTTCCGTAGCATGTCATGGAGCACATTGTTTCTCCGTAACATGTCATGCAGCACATTGTTTCCCCGTAACATGTCATGCAGCACATTGTTTATCCGTAGCATGTCATGCAGCACATTGTTTCTCCGTAACATGTCATACAGCATATTGTTTCTCCGTAACATGTCATGCAGCACATTGTTTCCCCGTAACATGTCATGCAGCACATTGTTTCCCCGTAACAAGTCATGCAGCACATTGTTTCTCCGTAACATGTCATGCAGCACATTGTTTCCTTGTAGCATGTCATGCATCACATTGTTTCTCCGCTACATGTCATACAGCATATTGTTTCTCCGTAACATGTCATACAGCACATTGTTTCTCCGTAACATGTCATACAGCACATTGTTTCTCCGTAGCATGTCATGCATCACATTGTTTCTCCGTAACATGTCATACAGCACATTGTTTCTCCGTAACATGTCATGCAGCACATTGTTTCTCCGTAACATGTCATACAGCACATTGTTTCTCCGTAACATGTCATGCAGCACATTGTTTCTCCGTAACATGTCATACAGCATATTGTTTCTCCGTAACATGTCATGCAGCACATTGTTTCTCCGTAACATGTCATGCAGCACATTGTTTCTCCGTAACATGTCATGCAGCACATTGTTTCTCCGTAACATGTCATGCAGCACATTGTTTCCGTAACATGTCATGCAGCACATTGTTTCTCCGTAACATGTCATGCAGCACATTGTTTCTCCGTAACATGTCATGCAGCACATTGTTTCCTCGTAACATGTCATGCAGCACATTGTTTCTCCGTAACATGTCATGCAGCACATTGTTTCTCCGTAACATGTCATGCAGCACATTGTTTCTCCGTAACATGTCATGCAGCACATTGTTTCCTCGTAACATGTCATGCAGCACATTGTTTCTCCGTAACATGTCATTCAGCACATTGTTTCCTCGTAACATGTCATGTAGCACATTGTTTCCTCGTAACATGTCATACAGCACATTGTTTCTCCGTAACATGTCATGTAGCACATTGTTTCTCCGTAACATGTCATGCAGCATATTGTTTCTCCGTAACATGTCATTCAGCACATTGTTTCCTCGTAACATGTCATGCAGCACATTGTTTCTCCGTAACATGTCATTCAGCACATTGTTTCCTCGTAACATGTCATGTAGCACATTGTTTCCTCGTAACATGTCATACAGCACATTGTTTCTCCGTAACATGTCATGTAGCACATTGTTTCTCCGTAACATGTCATGCAGCATATTGTTTCTCCGTAACATGTCATGCATCACATTGTTTCTCCGTAACATGTCATGCAGCACATTGTTTCTCCGTAGCATGTCATGCAGCACATTATTTCTCCGTAACATGTCATGCAGCACATTGTTTCCTCGTAACATGTCATGCAGCACATTGTTTGTCCGTAACATATCATGCAGCATATTGTTTCTCCGTAACATATCATATAGCACGCAGCACATTGTTTCCTCGTAACATGTCATGTAGCACATTGTTTCCTCGTAACATGTCATACAGCACATTGTTTCTCCGTAACATGTCATGTAGCACATTGTTTCTCCGTAACATGTCATGCAGCATATTGTTTCTCCGTAACATGTCATTCAGCACATTGTTTCCTCGTAACATGTCATGCAGCACATTGTTTCCCCGTAACATGTCATTCAGCACATTGTTTCCTCGTAACATGTCATGCAGAACATTGTTTCTCCGTAATATGTCATGCAGTACATTGTTTCTCCGTAACATGTCATGTAGCACATTGTTTCCTCTTAACATGTCATGCAGCACATTGTTTCTCCGTAACATGTCATGTAGCACATTGTTTCCTCGTAACATGTCATGCAGAGCATTGTTTCCTCGTAACATGCTATGCATCACATTGTTTCTCCGTAGCATGTCATGCAGCACATAGTTTCTCCGTAACATGTTATACAGCACATTGTTTCCCCGTAACATGTCATGCAGCACATTGTTTCCACGTAACATGTCAAACAGCACATTGTTTCCCCGTAACATGTCATGCAGCACATTGTTTCCCAGTAACATGTCATGCAGCACATTGTTTCTCCGTAGCATGTCATGCAGCACATTATTTCCTCGTAATATGTCATGCAGCACATTGTTTCTCCGTAGCATGTCATGCAGAACATTGTTTCTCCGTAACATGGCATACAGCACATTGTTTCTCCGTAGCATGTCATGCAGCACATTGTTTCTCCGTAACATGTCATGCAGCACATTGGTTCTCCGTAGCATGTCATGCAGCACATTGTTTCCTCGTAATATGTCATCCAGCACATTGTTTCTCCGTAGCATGTCATGCAGCACATTGTTTCTCCGTAACATGTCATACAGCACATTGTTTCTCCGTAACATGTCATATAGCACGCAGCACATTGTTTCCTTGTAACATGTCATGTAGCACATTGTTTCCTCGTAACATGTCATGTAGCACATTGTTTCCCCGTAATATTTCATGCAGCATATTGTTTCTCCGTAACATGTCATGCAGCACATTGTTTCTCCGTAACATGTCATGTAGCACATTGTTTCCTCGTAACATGTCATGCAGCACATTGTTTCTCCGTAACATGTCATGTAGCACATTGTTTCCTCTTAACATGTCATGCAGCACATTGTTTCTCCGTAACATGTCATGTAGCACATTGTTTCCTCGTAACATGTCATGCAGCACATTGTTTCTCCGTAACATGTCATGCAGCACATTGTTTATCCGTAGCATGTCATGCAGCACATTGTTTCTCCGTAACATGTCATACAGCATATTGTTTCTCCGTAACATGTCATGCAGCACATTGTTTCCCCGTAACATGTCATGCAGCACATTGTTTCCCCGTAACAAGTCATGCAGCACATTGTTTCTCCGTAACATGTCATGCAGCACATTGTTTCCTTGTAGCATGTCATGCATCACATTGTTTCTCCGCTACATGTCATACAGCATATTGTTTCTCCGTAAAATGTCATACAGCACATTGTTTCTCCGTAACATGTCATACAGCACATTGTTTCTCCGTAGCATGTCATGCATCACATTGTTTCTCCGTAACATGTCATGCAGCACATTGTTTCTCCGTAACCTGTCATACAGCATATTGTTTCTCCATAACATGTCATGCAGCACATTGTTTCTCCGTAGCATGTCATGCAGCACATTGTTTCTCCGTAACATGTCATGCAGCACATTGTTTCCTCGTAACATGTCATGCAGCACATTGTTTCTCCGTAACATGTCATGCAGCATATTGTTTCTCCGTAACATATCATATAGCACGCAGCACATTGTTTCCTCGTAACATGTCATGTAGCACATTGTTTCCTCGTAACATGTCATACAGCACATTGTTTCTCCGTAACATGTCATGTAGCACATTGTTTCTCCGTAACATGTCATGCAGCATATTGTTTCTCCGTAACATGTCATTCAGCACATTGTTTCCTCGTAACATGTCATGCAGCACATTGTTTCTCCGTAACATGTCATTCAGCACATTGTTTCCTCGTAACATGTCATGCAGCACATTTTTTCTCCGTAATATGTAATGCAGCACATTTTTCCTCTTAACATGTCATGCAGCACATTGTTTCCCCGTAACATGTCATGTAGCACATTGTTTCATCGTAACATGTCATGCAGAACATTCTTTCCTCGTAACATGCTATGCATCACATTGTTTCTCCGTAACATGTCATACAGCATATTGTTTCTCCGTAACATGTCATGCAGCACATAGTTTCTCCGTAACATGTTATACAGCACATTGTTTCCCCGTAACATGTCATGCAGCACATTGTTTCCCCGTAACATGTCATACAGCACAATGTTTCTCCATAACATGTCATGCAGCACATTGTTTCCTCGTAACATGTCATGCAGCACATTGTTTCTCCGTAACATGTCATGCAGCATATTGTTTCTCCGTAACATATCATATAGCACGCAGCACATTGTTTCCTCGTAACATGTCATGTAGCACATTGTTTCCTCGTAACATGTCATGTAGCACATTGTTTCCTCGTAACATGTCATACATCACATTGTTTCTCCGTAACATGTCATGTAGCACATTGTTTCTCCGTAACATGTCATGCAGCATATTGTTTCTCCGTAACATGTCATTCAGCACATTGTTTCTCCGTAGCATATCATGAAGCACATTGTTTCTCCGTAACATGTCATGCAGCACATTGTTTCTCCGTAGCATGTCATGCAGCACATTGTTTCCCCGTAACATGTCATGCAGCATATTGTTTCCCGGTAACATGTCATGCAGCACATTGTTTCTACGTAGCATGTCATGCAGCACATTGTTTCTCCGTAACATGTCATACAGCACATTGTTTCCCCGTAACATGTCATGCAGCACATTGTTTATCCGTAGCATGTCATGCAGAACATTGTTTCCCCGTAACATGTCATACAGCACATTGTTTCCCCGTAACATGTCATGCAGCACATTGTTTCCACGTAACATGTCATGCAGCACATTGTTTCTCCGTAACATGTCATGCAGCACATTGTTTCTTCGTAGCATGTCATGCATCACACTGTTTCTCCGTAAGCTGTCATACAGCATATTGTTTCTTCGTAACATGTCATGCAGCACATTGTTTCTCCGTAGCATGTCATGCAGCACATTGTTTCTCCGTAACATGTCATGCAGCACATTGTTTCCTCGTAGCATGTCATGCATCACATTGTTTCGCCGCAACATGTCATACAGCATATTGTTTCTCCATAACATGTCATACAGCACATTGTTTTTCCGTAGCATGTCATACAGCACATTGTTTCTCCGTAGCATGTCATGCAGAACATTGTTTCTCCGTAACATGTCATGCAGCACATTGTTTCTCCGTAACCTGTCATGCAGCATATTGTTTCCCCGTAACATGTCATGCAGCACATTATTTCTACGTAGCATGTCATGCAGCACATTGTTTCCCCGTAACCTGTCATGCAGCACATTGTTTCCCCGTAACATGTCATGCAGCACATTGTTTCTCCGTAACATGTCATGCAGCACATTGTTTCTCCGTAGCATGTCATGCAGCACATTGTTTCTCCGTAACATGTCATACAGCACATTGTTTTTCCGTAACATGTCATACAGCACATTGTTTCTCCGTAGCATGTCATGCAGCACATTGTTTCTCCGTAACATGTCATGCAGCACATTGTTTCTCCGTAGCATGTCATGCAGCACATTGTTTCCCCGTAACATGTCATGCAGCATATTGTTTCCCCGTAACATGTCATGCAGCACATTGTTTCTCCGTAGCATGTCATGCAGCACATTGTTTCTCCGTAACATGTCATACAGCACATTGTTTCCCCGTAACATGTCATGCAGCACATTGTTTATCCGTAGCATGTCATGCAGAACATTGTTTCCCCGTAACATGTCATACAGCACATTGTTTCCCCGTAACATGTCATGCAGCACATTGTTTCCACGTAACATGTCATGCAGCACATTGTTTCTCCGTAACATGTCATGCAGCACATTGTTTCTTCGTAGCATGTCATGCATCACACTGTTTCTCCGTAAGCTGTCATACAGCATATTGTTTCTTCGTAACATGTCATGCAGCACATTGTTTCTCCGTAGCATGTCATGCAGCACATTGTTTCTCCGTAACATGTCATGCAGCACATTGTTTCCTCGTAGCATGTCATGCATCACATTGTTTCGCCGCAACATGTCATACAGCATATTGTGTCTCCATAACATGTCATACAGCACATTGTTTTTCCGTAGCATGTCATACAGCACATTGTTTCTCCGTAGCATGTCATGCAGCACATTGTTTCTCCGTAACATGTCATGCAGCACATTGTTTCTCCGTAACCTGTCATGCAGCATATTGTTTCCCCGTAACATGTCATGCAGCACATTATTTCTACGTAGCATGTCATGCAGCACATTGTTTCCCCGTAACCTGTCATGCAGCACATTGTTTCCCCGTAACATGTCATGCAGCACATTGTTTCTCCGTAACATGTCATGCAGCACATTGTTTCTCCGTAGCATGTCATGCAGCACATTGTTTCTCCGTAGCATGTCATAAAGCACATTGTTTTTCCGTAACATGTCATACAGCACATTGTTTCTCCGTAGCATGTCATGCAGCACATTGTTTCCCCGTAACATGTCATGCAGCACATTGTTTATCCGTAGCATGTCATGCAGCACATTGTTTCCCCGTAACATGTCATGCAGCACATTGTTTCCCCGTAATATGTCATGCAGCACATTGTTTCCCCGTAACATGTCATGCAGCACATTGTTTCTACGTAACATGTCATGCAGCACATTGTTTCTTCGTAGCATGTCATGCATCACACTGTTTCTCCGTAACCTGTCATACAGCATATTTTTTCTCCGTAACATGTCATGCAGCACATTGTTTCTCCGTAGCATGTCATGCAGCACATTGTATCTCCGTAACATGTCATGCAGCACATTGTTTATCCGTAGCATGTCATGCAGCACATTGTTTCTCCGAAACATGTCATACAGCATATTGTTTCTCCGTAACATGTCATGCAGCACATTGTTTCCCCGTAACATGTCATGCAGCACATTGTTTCCCCGTAACAAGTCATGCAGCACATTGTTTCTCCGTAACATGTCATGCAGCACATTGTTTCCTTGTAGCATGTCATGCATCACATTGTTTCTCCGCTACATGTCATACAGCATATTGTTTCTCCGTAACATATCATACAGCACATTGTTTCTCCGTAACCTGTCATGCAGCACATTGTTTCTCCGTAACCTGTCATACAGCATATTGTTTCTCCATAACATGTCATGTAGCACATTGTTTCCTCGTAACATGTCATACATCACATTGTTTCTCCGTAACATGTCATGTAGCACATTGTTTCTCCGTAACTTGTCATGCAGCATATTGTTTCTCCGTAACATGTCATTCAGCACATTGTTTCTCCGTAGCATATCATGAAGCACATTGTTTCTCCGTAACATGTCAAGCAGCACATTGTTTCTCCGTAGCATGTCATGCAGCACATTGTTTCCCCGTAACATGTCATGCAGCATATTGTTTCCCCGTAACATGTCATGCAGCACATTGTTTCTACGTAGCATGTATGCAGCACATTGTTTCTCCGTAACATGTCATACAGCACATTGTTTTTCCGTAACATGTCATACAGCACATTGTTTCTCCGTAGCATGTCATGCATCACATTGTTTCCCCGTAACATGTCATGCAGCACATTGTTTATCCGTAGCATGTCATGCAGCACATTGTTTCCCCGTAACATGTCATGCAGCACATTGTTTCCCCGTAACATGTCATGCAGCACATTGTTTCCACGTAACATGTCATGCAGCACATTGTTTCTCCGTAACATGTCATGCAGCACATTGTTTCTTCGTAGCATGTCATGCATCACACTGTTTCTCCGTAAGCTGTCATACAGCATATTGTTTCTCCGTAACATGTCATGCAGCACATTGTTTCTCCGTAGCATGTCATGCAGCACATTGTTTCTCCGTAACATGTCATGCAGCACATTGTTTCATCGTAGCATGTCATGCATCACATTGTTTCGCCGCAACATGTCATACAGCATATTGTTTCTCCATAACATGTCATACAGCACATTGTTTTTCCGTAGCATGTCATACAACACATTGTTTCTCCGTAGCATGTCATGCAGAACATTGTTTCTCCGTAACATGTCATGCAGCACATTGTTTCTCCGTAACCTGTCATACAGCATATTGTTTCTCCGTAACATGTCATGCAGCACATTTTTTCTCCGTAGCATGTCATGCATCACATTGTTTCTCCGTAACAAGTCATGCAGCACATTGTTTCTCCGTAACCTGTCATACAGCATATTGTTTCTCCATAACATGTCATGCAGCACATTGTTTCTCCGTAGCATGTCATGCAGCACATTGTTTCCTCGTAACATGTCATGCAGCACATTGTTTGTCCGTAACATGTCATGCAGCATATTGTTTCTCCGTAACATATCATATAGCACGCAGCACATTGTTTCCTCGTAACATGTCATGTAGCACATTGTTTCATCTTAACATGTCATACAGCACATTGTTTCTCCGTAACATGTCATGTAGCACATTGTTTCTCCGTAACATGTCATGCAGCATATTGTTTCTCCGTAACATGTCATGTAGCACATTGTTTCCTCTTAACATGTCATGCAGCACATTGTTTCTCCGTAACATGTCATGTAGCACATTGTTTCCTCGTTACATGTCATGCAGAACATTGTTTCCTCGTAACATGCTATGCATCACATTGTTTCTCCGTAACATGTCATGCAGCACATAGTTTCTCCGTAACATGTTATACAGCACATTGTTTCCCCGTAACATGTCATGCAGCACATTGTTTCCCCGTAACATGTCAAACAGCACATTGTTTCCCCGTAACATGTCATGCAGCACATTGTTTCCCAGTAACATGTCATGCAGCACATTGTTTCTCCGTAGCATGTCATGCAGCACATTATTTCCTCGTAATATGTCATGCAGCACATTGTTTCTCCGTAGCATGTCATGCAGAACATTGTTTCTCCGTAACATGGCATACATCACATTGTTTCTCCGTAGTATGTCATGCAGCACATTGTTTCTCCGTAACATGTCATGCAGCACATTGGTTCTCCGTAGCATGTCATGCAGCACATTGTTTCCTCGTAATATGTCATCCAGCACATTGTTTCTCCGTAGCATGTCATGCAGCACATTCTTTCTCCGTAAAATGTCATACAGCATATTGTTTCTCCGTAACATGTCATATAGCACGCAGCACATTGTTTCCTTGTAACATGTCATGTAGCACATTGTTTCCTCGTAACATGTCATGTAGCACATTGTTTCCCCGTAATATTTCATGCAGTATATTGTTTCTCCGTAACATGTCATGCAGCACATTGTTTCTCCGTAACATGTCATGTAGCACATTGTTTCCTCGTAACATGTCATGCAGCACATTGTTTCTCCGTAACATGTCATGTAGCACATTGTTTCTCCGTAATATGTCATGCAGCACATTGTTTCTCCGTAACATGTCATGTAACACATTGTTTCCTCTTAACATGTCATGCAGCACATTGTTTCTCCGTAACATGTCATGTAGCACATTGTTTCCTCGTAACATGTCATGCAGCACATTGTTTCTTCGTAACATGTCATGCAGCACATTGTTTATCCGTAGCATGTCATGCAGCACATTGTTTCTCCGTAACATGTCATACAGCATATTGTTTCTCCGTAACATGTCATGCAGCACATTGTTTCCCCGTAACATGTCATGCAGCACATTGTTTCCCCGTAACAAGTCATGCAGCACATTGTTTCTCCGTAACATGTCATGCAGCACATTGTTTCCTTGTAGCATGTCATGCATCACATTGTTTCTCCGCTACATGTCATACAGCATATTGTTTCTCCGTAAAATGTCATACAGCACATTGTTTCTCCGTAACATGTCATACAGCACATTGTTTCTCCGTAGCATGTCATGCATCACATTGTTTCTCCGTAACATGTCATGCAGCACATATTTTCTCCGTAACCTGTCATACAGCATATTGTTTCTCCATAACATGTCATGCAGCACATTGTTTATCCGTAGCATGTCATGCAGCACATTGTTTCTCCGTAACATGTCATGCAGCACTTTGTTTCCTCGTAACATGTCATGCAGCACATTGTTTCTCCGTAACATGTCGTGCAGCATATTGTTTCTCCGTAACATATCATATAGCACGCAGCACATTGTTTCCTCGTAACATGTCATGTAGCACATTGTTTCCTCGTAACATGTCATACAGCACATTGTTTCTCCGTAACATGTCATGTAGCACATTGTTTCTCCGTAACATGTCATGCAGCATATTGTTTCTCCGTAACATGTCATTCAGCACATTGTTTCTCCGTAACATGTCATGTAGCACATTGTTTCCTCTTAACATGTCATGCAGCACATTGTTTCTCCGTAACATGTCATGTAGCACATTGTTTCCTCGTAACATGTCATGCAGAACATTGTTTCCTCGTAACATGCTATGCATCACATTGTTTCTCCGTAACATGTCATACAGCATATTGTTTCTCCGTAACATGTCATGCAGCACATAGTTTCTCCGTAACATGTTATACAGCACATTGTTTCCCCGTAACATGTCATGCAGCACATTGTTTCCCCGTAACATGTCATACAGCACATTGTTTCCCCGTAACATGTCATGCAGCACATTGTTTCCCAGTAACATGTCATGCAGCACATTGTTTCTCCGTAGCATGTCATGCAGCACATTATTTCCTCGTAATATGTCATGCAGCACATTGTTTCTCCGTAGCATGTCATGCAGAACATTGTTTCTCCGTAACATGGCATACAGCACATTGTTTCTCCGTAGCATGTCATGCAGCACATTGTTTCTCCGTAACATGTCATGCAGCACATTGGTTCTCCGTAGCATGTCATGCAGCACATTGTTTCCTCGTAATATGTCATCCAGCACATTGTTTCTCCGTAGCATGTCATGCAGCACATTGTTTCTCCGTAACATGTCATACAGCACATTGTTTCTCCGTAACATGTCATATAGCACGCAGCACATTGTTTCCTTGTAACATGTCATGTAGCACATTGTTTCCTCGTAACATGTCATGTAGCACATTGTTTCCCCGTAATATTTCATGCAGCATATTGTTTCTCCGTAACATGTCATGCAGCACATTGTTTCTCCGTAACATGTCATGTAGCACATTGTTTCCTCGTAACATGTCATGTAGCACATTGTTTCCCCGTAATATTTCATGCAGCATATTGTTTCTCGTAACATGTCATGCAGCACATTGTTTCTCCGTAACATGTCATGTAGCACATTGTTTCCTCGTAACATGTCATGCAGCACATTGTTTCTCCGTAACATGTCATGTAGCACATTGTTTCCTCTTAACATGTCATGCAGCACATTGTTTCTCCGTAACATGTCATGTAGCACATTGTTTCCTCGTAACATGTCATGCAGCACATTGTTTCTCCGTAACATGTCATGCAGCACATTGTTTCTCGGTAACATGTCATATAGCACGCAGCACATTGTTTCCTCGTAACATATCATGTAGCACATTGTTTCCTCGTAACTTGTCATGTAGCACATTGTTTCCTCGTAACATGTCATGCAGCACATTGTTTCTCCGTAACATGTCATGTAGCACATTGTTTCTCCGTAACATGTCATGTAGCACATTGTTTCTCCGTAACATGTCATGCAGCAGATTGTTTCTCCGTAACATGTCATACAGCACATTGTTTCTCCGTAGCATGTCATGCAGCATATTGTTTCTCCGTAGCATGTCATATAGCACATTGTTTCCTCGTAACATGTCATGCAGCACATTGTTTCTCCGTAACATGTCATGCAGCATATTGTTTCTCCGTAGCATGTCATGCAGCACATTATTTCCTCGTAATATGTCATGCAGCACATTGTTTCTCCGTAGCATGTCATGCAGAACATTGTTTCTCCGTAACATGGCATACAGCACATTGTTTCTCCGTAGCCTGTCATGCAGCACATTGTTTCTCCGTAACATGTCATGCAGCACATTGGTTCTCCGTAGCATGTCATGCAGCATATTGTTTCTCCGTAACATGTCATACAGCACATTGTTTCTCCGTAGCATGTCATGCAGCATATTGTTTCTCCGTAGCATGTCATATAGCACATTGTTTCCTCGTAACATGTCATGTAGCACATTGTTTCTCCGTAACATGTCATGCAGCAGATTGTTTCTCCGTAACATGTCATACAGCACATTGTTTCTCCGTAGCATGTCATGCAGCATATTGTTTCTCCGTAGCATGTCATATAGCACATTGTTTCCTCGTAACATGTCATGCAGCACATTGTTTCTCCGTAACATGTCATCACATTGTTTCTCCGTAACATGTCATGTAGCACATTGTTTCTCCGTAACATGTCATGCAGCAGATTGTTTCTCCGTAACATGTCATACAGCACATTGTTTCTCCGTAGCATGTCATGCGCAATGTTTCTCGTAGCATGTCAAGCACATTGTTTCCTCGTAACATGTCATGTAGCACATTGTTTCTCCGTAACATGTCATGCAGCACATTGTTTCTCCGTAACATGTCATGCAGCACATTGTTTCTCCGTAACATGTCATGCAGCACATTGTTTCTCCGTAACATGTCATGCAGCACATTGTTTCTCCGTAGCATGTCATGCAGCACATTGTTTCTCCGTAACATGTCATGAAGCACATTATTTCTCCGAAACATGTCATGCAGCACATTGTTTCCTCGTAACATGTCAGGCATCAATTGTTTCTCCGTAACCTGTCATACAGCATATTGTTTCTCCGTAACATGTCATGCAGCACATTGTTTCTCCGTAGCATGTCATGCAGCACATTGTGTCTCCGTAACATGTCATGCAGCACAATGTTTCCTCGTAGCATCTCATGC
Organism: Archivesica marissinica; assembly: GCA_014843695.1. Lineage (NCBI taxonomy): Eukaryota > Metazoa > Mollusca > Bivalvia > Venerida > Vesicomyidae > Archivesica > Archivesica marissinica. The sequence goes on along the minus strand of JABXNX010003749.1, from coordinate 9,359 downwards.
ATCACATTGTTTCTCCGCAACATGTCATACAGCATATTGTTTCTCCGTAACTTGTCATACAGCACATTGTTTCTCCGTAGCATGTCATGCAGCACATTGTTTCCGCGTAACATGTCATGCAGCACATTGTTTATCCGTAGCATGTTATGTAGCACATTGTTTCTCCGTAACATGTCATACAGCATATTGTTTCTCCGTAACATGTCATACAGCACATTGTTTCCCCGTAACATGTCATGCAGCACATTGTTTCCCCGTAACAAGTCATGCAGCACATTGTTTCTCCGTAACATGTCATGCAGCACATTGTTTCCTTGTAGCATGTCATGCATCACATTGTTTCTCTGCTACATGTCATACAGCATATTGTTTCTCCGTAACATGTCATACAGCACATTGTTTCTCCGTAACATGTCATACAGCACATTGTTTCTCCGTAGCATGTCATGCATCACATTGTTTCTCCGTAACATGTCATGCAGCACATTGTATCTCCGTAACCTGTCATACAGCATATTGTTTCTCCATAACATGTCACGCAGCACATTGTTTCTCCGTAGCATGTCATGCAGCACATTGTTTCTCCGTAACATGTCATGCAGCACATTGTTTCCTCGTAACATGTCATGCAGCACATTGTTTCTCCGTAACATGTCATGCAGCATATTGTTTCTCCGTAACATATCATATAGCACGCAGCACATTGTTTCCTCGTAACATGTCATGTTGCACATTGTTTCCTCGTAACATGTCATGTAGCACATTGTTTCCTCGTAACATGTCATACAACACATTGTTTCTCCGTAGCATGTCATGCAGCACATTGTTTCTCCGTAGCATGTCATGCATCACATTGTTTCTCCGTAACATGTCATGCAGCACATTGTTTCTCCGTAACCTGTCATACAGCATATTGTTTCTCCGTAACATGTCATACAGGACATTGTTTCTCCGTAACATGTCATACCCCACATTGTTTCTCCGTAGCATGTCATGCAGCACATTGTTTCTCCGTAACATGTCATGAAGCACATTGTTTCCTCGTAACATGTCAGGCATCACATTGTTTCTCCGTAACCTGTCATACAGCATATTGTTTCTCTGTAACATGTCAGGCAGCATATTGTTTCTCCGTAACATGTCATACAGCACATTGTTTCTCCGTAACATGTCATACAGCACATTGTTTCTCCGTAGCATGTCATGCATCACATTGTTTCTCCGTAACATGTCATGCAGCACATTGTTTCTCCGTAACCTGTCATACAGCATATTGTTTCTCCATAACATGTCATGCAGCACATTGTTTCTCCGTAGCATGTCATGCAGCACATTGTTTCTCCGTAACATGTCATGCAGCACATTGTTTCCTCGTAACATGTCATGCAGAACATTGTTTCTCCGTAACATGTCATGCAGCATATTGTTTCTCCGTAACATATCATATAGCACGCAGCACATTGTTTCCTCGTAACATGTCATGTAGCACATTGTTTCCTCGTAACATGTCATGTAGCACATTGTTTCCTCGTAACATGTCATACAGCACATTGTTTCTCCGTAACATGTCATGTAGCACATTGTTTCTTCGTAACATGTCATTCAGCACATTGTTTCTCCGTAGCATATCATGAAGCACATTGTTTCCCCGTAACATGTCATGCAGCATATTGTTTTCCCGTAACATGTCATGCAGCACATTGTTTCTACGTAGCCTGTCATGCAGCACATTGTTTCCCCGTAACATATCATGCAGCACATTGTTTCCCCGTAACATGTCATGCAGCACATTGTTTCTCCGTAACATGTCATGCAGCACATTGTTTCTCCGTAGCATGTCATGCAGCAAATTGTTTCTCCGTAACATGTCATAGAGCACATTGTTTTTCCGTAACATGTCATACAGCACATTGTTTCTCCGTAGCATGTCATGCAGCACATTGTTTCACCGTAACATGTCATGCAGCACATTGTTTATCCGTAGCATGTCATGCAGCACATTGTTTCCCCGTAACATGTCATGCAGCACATTGTTTCCCCGTAACATGTCATGCAACACATTGTTTCCCCGTAACATGTCATGCAGCACATTGTTTCTCCGTAACATGTCATGCAGCACATTGTTTCTTCGTAGCATGTCATGCATCACATTGTTTCTCCGTAACCTGTCATACAGCATATTGTTTCTCCGTAACATGTCATGCAAAACATTGTTTCTCCGTAGCATGTCATGCAGCACATTGTTTCTCCGTAACATGTCATGCAGCACATTGTTTCCTCGTAGCATGTCATGCATCACATTGTTTCTCCGCAACATGTCATACAGCATATTGTTTCTCCGTAACATGTCATACAGCACATTGTTTTTCCGTAGCATGTTATCCAGCACATTGTTTCTCCATAGCATGTCATTCAGCACATTGTTTCTCTGTAGCATATCATGAAGCACATTGTTTCTCCGTAACATGTCATGCAGCACATTGTTTCTCCGTAGCATGTCATGCAGCACATTGTTTCCCCGTAACATGTCATGCAGCATATTGTTTCCCCGTAACATGTCATGCAGCACATTGTTTCTACGAAGCATGTCATGCAGCACATTGTTTCCCCGTAACATGTCATGCAGCACATTGTTCCCCCGTAACATGTCATGCAGCACATTGTTTCTCCGTAACATGTCATGCAGCACATTGTTTCTCCGTAGCATGGCATGCAGCACATTGTTTCTCAGTAACATGTCATACAGCACATTGTTTTTCCGTAACATGTCATACAGCACATTGTTTCTCCGTAGCATGTCATGCAGAACATTGTTTCCCCGTAACATGTCATGCAGCACATTGTTTATCCGTAGCATGTCATGCAGCACATTGTTTCCCCGTAACATGTCATGCAGCACATTTTTCCCCGTAACATGTCATGCAGCACATTGTTTTCCCGTGACATGTCATGCAGCACATTGTTTCTCCGTAACATGTCATGCAGCACATTGTTTCTTCGTAGCATGTCATGCATCACATTGTTTCTCCGTAACCTGTCATACAGCATATTGTTTCTCCGTAACATGTCATGCAAAACATTGTTTCTCCGTAGCATGTCATGCAGCACATTGTTTCTCCGTAACATGTCATGCAGCACATTGTTTCCTCGTAGCATGTCATGCATCACATTGTTTCTCCGCAACATGTCATACAGCATATTGTTTCTCCGTAACATGTCATACAGCACATTGTTTTTCCGTAGCATGTTATACAGCACATTGTTTCTCCGTAGCATGTCATGCAGCACATTGTTTCCCCGTAACATGTCATGCAGCACATTGTTTATCCGTAGCATGTCGTGCAGCACATTGTTTCTCCGTAATATGTCATACAGCATATTGTTTCTCCGTAACATGTCATGCAGCACATTGTTTCTCCGTAACATGTCATGCAGCACATTGTTTCCCCGTAACAAGTCATGCAGTACATTGTTTCTCCGTAACATGTCATGCAGCACATTGTTTCCTTGTAGCATGTCATGCATCTCATTGTTTCTCCGCTACATGTCATACAGCATATTGTTTCTCCGTAACATGTCATACAGCACATTGTTTCTCCGTAACATGTCATACAGCACATTGTTTCTCCGTAGCATGTCATGCATCATCACATTGTTTCTCCGTAACATGTCATACAGCACATTGTTTTTCCGTAACATGTCATACAGCACATTGTTTCTCCGTAGCATGTCATGCAGCACATTGTTTCCCCGTAACATGTCATGCAGCATATTGTTTCTCCGTAACATGTCATACAGCACATTGTTTTTCCGTAGCATGTTATACAGCACATTGTTTATCCGTAGCATGTCATGCAGCACATTGTTTCTCCGTAATATGTCATACAGCATATTGTTTCTCCGTAACATGTCATGCAGCACATTGTTTCTCCGTAACATGTCATGCAGCACATTGTTTCCCCGTAACAAGTCATGCAGTACATTGTTTCTCCGTAACATGTCATGCAGCACATTGTTTCCTTGTAGCATGTCATGCATCACATTGTTTCTCCGTAACATGTCATACAGCACATTGTTTCTCCGTAGCATGTCATGCATCACATTGTTTCTCCGTAACATGTCATACAGCATATTGTTTCTCTGTAACATGTCATACAGCACATTGTTTTTCCGTAGCATGTCATACAGCACATTGTTTCTCCGTAACATGTCATACAGCACATTGTTTCTCCGTAGCATGTCATGCATCATCACATTGTTTCTCCGTAACATGTCATGCAGCACATTGTTTCTCCGTAACCTGTCATACAGCATATTGTTTCTCCATAACATGTCATGCAGCACATTGTTTCCTCGTAACATGTCATGCAGCACATTGTTTCTCCGTAACATGTCATGCAGCATATTGTTTTCCGTAACATATCATATAGCACGCAGCACATTGTTTCCTCGTAACATGTCATGTAGCACATTGTTTCCTCGTAACATGTCATGTAGCACATTGTTTCCTCGTAACATGTCATACATCACATTGTTTCTCCGTAACATGTCATGTAGCACATTGTTTCTCCATAACATGTCATGCAGCATATTGTTTCTCCGTAACATGTCATTCAGCACATGGTTTCTCCGTAGCATATCATGAAGCACATTTTTTCTCCGTAACATGTCATGCAGCACATTGTTTCTCCGTAGCATGTCATGCAGCACATTGTTTCCCCGTAACATGTCATGCAGCATATTGTTTCCCCGTAACATGTCATGCAGCACATTGTTTCTACGTAGCATGTCATGCAGCACATTGTTTCCCCGTAACATGTCATGCAGCACATTGTTTCTCCGTAGCATGTCATGCAGCACATTATTTCTCCGTAACATGTCAGACAGCACATTGTTTTTCCGTAACATGTCATTCAGCACATTGTTTCTCCGTAGCATGTCATGCAGCACATTGTTTCCCCGTAACATGTCATGCAGCACATTGTTTATCCGTAGCATGTCATGCAGCACATTGTTTCCCCGTAACATGTCATGCAGCACATTGTTTCCCCGTAACATGTCATGCAGCACATTGTTTCCCCGTAACATGTCATGCAGCACATTGTTTCTCCGTAACATGTCATACAGCACATTGTTTCTCCGTAACATGTCATACAGCACATTGTTTCTCCGTAGCATGTCATGCATCACATTGTTTCTCCGTAACATGTCATGCATCACATTGTTTCTCCGTAACATGTCATGCAGCACATTGTATCTCCGTAACCTGTCATACAGCATATTGTTTCTCCATAACATGTCACGCAGCACATTGTTTCTCCGTAGCATGTCATGCAGCACATTGTTTCTCCGTAACATGTCATGCAGCACATTGTTTCCTCGTAACATGTCATGCAGCACATTGTTTCTCCGTAACATGTCATGCAGCATATTGTTTCTCCGTAACATATCATATAGCACGCAGCACATTGTTTCCTCGTAACATGTCATGTAGCACATTGTTTCCTCGTAACATGTCATGTAGCACATTGTTTCCTCGTAACATGTCATACAGCACATTGTTTCTCCGTAACATGTCATGCAGCACATTGTTTCTCCGTAGCATGTCATGCAGCACATTGTTTCTCCGTAGCATGTCATGCAGCACATTGTTTCTCCGTAACATGTCATGCAGCACATTGTTTCTCCGTAGCATGTCATGCAGCACATTGTTTCCCCGTAACATGTCATGCAGCACATTGTTTCTCCGTAACATGTCATGCAGCACATTGTTTCTCCGTAGCATGTCATGCAGCACATTGTTTCCCCGTAACATGTCATGCAGCACATTGTTTCCCCGTAACATGTCATGCAGCACATTGTTTCTCCGTAACATGTCATGCAGCACATTGTTTCTCCGTAGCATGTCATGCAGCATATTGTTTCTCCGTAACATGTCATACAGCACATTGTTTCTCCGTAACATGTCATACAGCACATTGTTTCTCCGTAGCATGTCATGCAGCACATTGTTTCTCCGTAACATGTCATGCAGCACATTGTTTCTCCGTAACATGTCATGCAGCACATTGTTTCTCCGTAACATGTCATGCAGCACATTGTTTCTCCGTAACATGTCATGCAGCACATTGTTTCTCCGTAGCATGTCATGCAGCACATTTCTGTTTCTCCGTAACATGTCATGCAGCACATTGTTTCTCCGTAACATGTCATGCAGCACATTGTTTCTCCGTAACATGTCATGCAGCACATTGTTTCTCCGTAACATGTCATGCAGCACATTGTTTCCTCGTAACATGTCATGCAGCACATTGTTTCTCCGTAACATGTCATGCAGCACATTGTTTCTCCGTAACATGTCATGCAGCACATTGTTTCTCCGTAACATGTCATGCAGCACATTGTTTCTCCGTAACATGTCATGCAGCACATTGTTTCTCCGTACATGTCATGCAGCACATTGTTTCTCCGTAACATGTCATGCAGCACATTGTTTCTCCGTAGCATGTCATGCAGCACATTGTTTCCCCGTAACATGTCATGCAGCATATTGTTTCCCCGTAACATGTCATGCAGCACATTGTTTCTACGTAGCATGTCATGCAGCACATTGTTTCCCCGTAACATGTCATGCAGCACATTGTTTCCCCGTAACATGTCATGCAGCACATTGTTTCTCCGTAACATGTCATGCAGCACATTGTTTCTCCGTAGCATGTCATGCAGCACATTGTTTCTCCGTAACATGTCATACAGCACATTGTTTTTCCGTAACATGTCATACAGCACATTGTTTCTCCGTAGCATGTCATGCAGAACATTGTTTCCCCGTAACATGTCATGCAGCACATTGTTTATCCGTAGCATGTCATGCAGCACATTGTTTCCCCGTAACATGTCATGCAGCACATTTTTCCCCGTAACATGTCATGCAGCACATTGTTTTCCCGTAACATGTCATGCAGCACATTGTTTCTCCGTAACATGTCATGCAGCACATTGTTTCTTCGTAGCATGTCATGCATCACATTGTTTCTCCGTAACATGTCATACAGCATATTGTTTCTCCGTAACATGTCATGCAAAACATTGTTTCTCCGTAGCATGTCATGCAGCACATTGTTTCTCCGTAACATGTCATGCAGCACATTGTTTCCTCGTAGCATGTCATGCATCACATTGTTTCTCCGCAACATGTCATACAGCATATTGTTTCTCCGTAACATGTCATACAGCACATTGTTTTTCCGTAGCATGTTATACAGCACATTGTTTCTCCGTAGCATGTCATGCAGCACATTGTTTCCCCGTAACATGTCATGCAGCACATTGTTTATCCGTAGCATGTCGTGCAGCACATTGTTTCTCCGTAATATGTCATACAGCATATTGTTTCTCCGTAACATGTCATGCAGCACATTGTTTCTCCGTAACATGTCATGCAGCACATTGTTTCCCCGTAACAAGTCATGCAGTACATTGTTTCTCCGTAACATGTCATGCAGCACATTGTTTCCTTGTAGCATGTCATGCATCTCATTGTTTCTCCGCTACATGTCATACAGCATATTGTTTCTCCGTAACATGTCATACAGCACATTGTTTCTCTGTAACATGTCATACAGCACATTGTTTTTCCGTAGCATGTCATACAGCACATTGTTTCTCCGTAACATGTCATACAGCACATTGTTTCTCCGTAGCATGTCATGCATCATCACATTGTTTCTCCGTAACATGTCATACAGCACATTGTTTTTCCGTAACATGTCATACAGCACATTGTTTCTCCGTAGCATGTCATGCAGCACATTGTTTCCCCGTAACATGTCATGCAGCATATTGTTTCTCCGTAACATGTCATACAGCACATTGTTTTTCCGTAGCATGTTATACAGCACATTGTTTATCCGTAGCATGTCATGCAGCACATTGTTTCTCCGTAATATGTCATGCAGCACATTGTTTCTCCGTAACATGTCATGCAGCACATTGTTTCCCGTAACATGTCATGCAGCACATTGTTTCTCCGTAACATGTCATGCAGCACATTGTTTCCTTGTAGCATGTCATGCATCACATTGTTTCTCCGTAACTGTCATGTAGCACATTGTTTCTCCGTAGCATGTCATGTATCACATTGTTTCTTCGTAACATGTCATGCAGCATATTGTTTCTCTGTAACATGTCATACAGCACATTGTTTTTCCGTAGCATGTCATGCAGCACATTGTTTCTCCGTAACATGTCATGCAGCACATTGTTTCCCCGTAACATGTCATGCAGCACATTGTTTCTCCGTAACATGTCATGCAGCACATTGTTTCTCCGTAACATGTCATGCAGCACATTGTTTCTCCGTAACATGTCATGCAGCACATTGTTTCTCCGTAACATGTCATGCAGCACATTGTTTCTCCGTAACATGTCATGCAGCATATTGTTTTCCGTAACATATCATATAGCACGCAGCACATTGTTTCCTCGTAACATGTCATGTAGCACATTGTTTCCTCGTAACATGTCATGTAGCACATTGTTTCCTCGTAACATGTCATACATCACATTGTTTCTCCGTAACATGTCATGTAGCACATTGTTTCTCCATAACATGTCATGCAGCATATTGTTTCTCCGTAACATGTCATTCAGCACATGGTTTCTCCGTAGCATATCATGAAGCACATTTGTTCTCCGTAACATGTCATGCAGCACATTGTTTCTCCGTAGCATGTCATGCAGCACATTGTTTCCCCGTAACATGTCATGCAGCATATTGTTTCCCCGTAACATGTCATGCAGCACATTGTTTCTACGTAGCATGTCATGCAGCACATTGTTTCCCCGTAACATGTCATGCAGCACATTGTTTCTCCGTAGCATGTCATGCAGCACATTATTTCTCCGTAACATGTCAGACAGCACATTGTTTTTCCGTAACATGTCATTCAGCACATTGTTTCTCCGTAGCATGTCATGCAGCACATTGTTTCCCCGTAACATGTCTTGCAGCACATTGTTTATCCGTAGCATGTCATGCAGCACATTGTTTCCCCGTAACATGTCATGCAGCACATTGTTTCCCCGTAACATGTCATGCAGCACATTGTTTCCCCGTAACATGTCATGCAGCACATTGTTTCTCCGTAACATGTCATGCAGCACATTGTTTCTTCGTAGCATGTCATGCATCACACTGTTTCTCCGTAACCTGTCATACAGTATATTGTTTCTCCGTAACATGTCATACAGCACATTGTTTCTCCGTAGCATGTCATGCAGCACATTGTTTCTCCGTAACATGTCATGCAGCACATTGTTTCTCCTTAACCTGTCATACAGCATATATTATTTCTCCG
>JABXNX010003748.1:0-22942 GCA_014843695.1 Archivesica marissinica | reverse complement strand
TTGTTTCATTCAGTGTTGGGCGTTGTTTCATTCAGTGTTGGGCGTTGTTTCATTCAGTGTTGGGCGTTGTTTCATTCAGTGTAGGGCGTTGTTTCATTCAGTGTAGGGCGTTGTTTCATTCAGTGTAGGGCGTTGTTTCATTCAGTGTATGGCGTTGTTTCATTCAGTGTTGGGCGTTGTTTCTTTCAGTGTTGGGCGTTGTTTCATTCAGTGTTGGGCGTTGTTTCATTCAGTGTATGGCGTTGTTTCATTCAGTGTTGGGCGTTGTTTCATTCAGTGTTGGGCGTTGTTTCATTCAGTGTAGGGCGTTGTTTCATTCAGTGTAGGGCGTTGTTTCACAGTGTTGGGCGTTGTTTCATTCAGTGTGGGCGTTGTTTCATTCAGTGTAGGGCGTTGTTTCATTCAGTGTTGGGCGTTGTTTCATTCAGTGTAGGGCGTTGTTTCATTCAGTGTATGGCGTTGTTTCATTCAGTGTTGGCGTTGTTTCATTCAGTGTATGGGCGTTGTTTCATTCAGTGTTGGGCGTTGTTTCATTCAGTGTATGGCGTTGTTTCATTCAGTGTGGGCGTTGTTTCATTCAGTGTAGGGCGTTGTTTCATTCAGTGTTGCGTTGTTTCATTGTATGCGTTGTTTCATTCAGTGTAGGCGTTGTTTCATTCAGTGTATGGCGTTGTTTCATTCAGTGTAGGGCGTTGTTTCAGTGTATGGCGTTGTTTCAATGTAGGGCATTGTTACAGTGTAGGGCGTTGTTTCAGTGTATGGCGTTGTTTCAGTGTAGGGCGTTGTTTCCATGTAGGGCGTTGTTTCATTCAGTGTAGGGCGTTGTTTCAGTGTAGGGCTTGTTTCAGTGTATGGCGTTGTTTCAGTGTAGGGCGTTGTTTCAGTGTATGGCGTTGTTTCAGTGTAGGGCGTTGTTTCAGTGTATGGCGTTGTTTCAATGTATGGCGTTGTTTCAGTGTGTGCGTTGTTTCAGTGTATGGCGTTGTTTCAGTGTATGGCGTTGTTTCAGTGTGTGGCGTTGTTTCAGTGTAGGGCGTTGTTTCAGTGTACGGCGTTGTTTCAGTGTATGGCGTTGTTTCAGTGTAGGGCGTTGTTTCATTCAGTGTAGGGCGTTGTTACATTCAGTGTAGGGCGTTGTTTCATTCAGTGTATGGCGTTGTTACAGTGTAGGGCGTTGTTTCATTCAGTGTAGGGCGTTGTTTCATTCAGTGTATGGCGTTGTTACATTCAGTGTAGGGCGTTGTTACATTCAGTGTATGGCGTTGTTTCATTCAGTGTTGGGCGTTGTTTCATTCAGTGTAGGGCGTTGTTACATTCAGTGTATGGCGTTGTTTCATTCAGTGTAGGGCGTTGTTTCATTCAGTGTAGGGCGTTGTTTCATTCAGTGTTGGGCATTGTTACATTCAGTGTATGGCGTTGTTACATTCAGTGTATGGCGTTGTTTCATTCAGTGTTGGGCGTTGTTTCATTCAGTGTATGGCGTTGTTTCATTCAGTGTTGGGCGTTGTTTCATTCAGTGTAGGGCGTTGTTTCATTCAGTGTTGGGCGTTGTTTCATTCAGTGTATGGCGTTGTTTCATTCAGTGTTGGGCGTTGTTTCATTCAGTGTTGGGCGTTGTTTCATTCAGTGTTGGGCGTTGTTTCATTCAGTGTAGGGCGTTGTTTCATTCAGTGTTGGGCGTTGTTTCATTCAGTGTAGGGCGTTGTTTCATTCAGTGTATGGCGTTGTTTCATTCAGTGTTGGGCGTTGTTTCATTCAGTGTTGGGCGTTGTTTCATTCAGTGTTGGGCGTTGTTTCATTCAGTGTAGGGCGTTGTTTCATTCAGTGTTGGGCGTTGTTTCATTCAGTGTTGGGCGTTGTTTCATTCAGTGTAGGGCGTTGTTTCATTCAGTGTTGGGCGTTGTTTCATTCAGTGTTGGGCGTTGTTTCATTCAGTGTAGGGCGTTGTTTCATTCAGTGTAGGGCGTTGTTTCATTCAGTGTAGGGCGTTGTTTCATTCAGTGTAGGGCGTTGTTTCATTCAGTGTATGGTGTTGTTTCATTCAGTGTAGGGCGTTGTTTCATTCAGTGTATGGCGTTGTTACAGTGTAGGGCGTTGTTTCATTCAGTGTAGGGCGTTGTTTCATTCAGTGTAGGGCGTTGTTTCATTCAGTGTATGGTGTTGTTTCATTCAGTGTAGGGCGTTGTTTCATTCAGTGTATGGCGTTGTTACATTCAGTGTATGGCGTTGTTTCATTCAGTGTAGGGCGTTGTTTCATTCAGTGTATGGCGTTGTTTCATTCAGTGTATGGCGTTGTTACATTCAGTGTATGGCGTTGTTACATTCAGTGTATGGCGTTGTTACATTCAGTGTATGGCGTTGTTTCATTCAGTGTATGGCGTTGTTTCATTCAGTGTATGGCGTTGTTACAGTGTAGGGCGTTGTTTCAGTGTAGGGCGTTGTTACATTCAGTGTAGGGCGTTGTTTCAGTGTTGGGCGTTGTTTCATTCAGTGTATGGCGTTGTTACAGTGTAGGACGTTGTTTCAGTGTAGGGCGTTGTTTCAGTGCAGGGCGTTGTTTCAGTGTAGGGCGTTGTTACATTCAGTGTATGGCGTTGTTACAGTGTAGGGCGTTGTTTCAGTGTATGGCGTTGTTTCATTCAGTGTATGGTGTTGTTACAGTGTAGGGCGTTGTTTCAGTGTAGGGCGTTGTTACATTCAGTGTAGGGCGTTGTTTCATTCAGTGTATGACGTTGTTACAGTGTGCGGCGTTGTTTCATTCAGTGTAGGGCGTTGTTTCAGTGTAGGGCATTGTTTCAGTGTAGGGCGTTGTTTCAGTGTAGGGCATTGTTTCAGTGTGCGGCGTTGTTTCAGTGTGCGGCGTTGTTTCAGTGTAGGGCATTGTTTCAGTGTATGGCGTTGTTTCAATGTATGGCGTTGTTTCAGTGTGCGGCGTTGTTTCAGTGTAGGGCGTTGTTTCATTCAGTGTAGGGCATTGTTTCAGTGTATGGCGTTGTTTCAGTGTATGGCGTTGTTTCAGTGTAGGGCGTTGTTTCCATGTAGGGCGTTGTTTCATTCAGTGTAGGGCGTTGTTTCAGTGTAGGGCATTGTTTCAGTGTATGGCGTTGTTTCAGTGTAGGGCGTTGTTTCAGTGTATGGCGTTGTTTCAGTGTAGGGCGTTGTTTCAGTGTATGGCGTTGTTTCAGTGTAGGGCGTTGTTTCAATGTATGGCGTTGTTTCAGTGTGCGGCGTTGTTTCAGTGTAGGGCATTGTTTCAGTGTATGGCGTTGTTTCAGTGTATGGCGTTGTTTCAGTGTGTGGCGTTGTTTCAGTGTAGGGCGTTGTTTCAGTGTACGGCGTTGTTTCAGTGTAGGGCGTTGTTTCATTCAGTGTAGGGCGTTGTTACATTCAGTGTAGGGCGTTGTTTCATTCAGTGTATGACGTTGTTACAGTGTAGGGCGTTGTTTCATTCAGTGTAGGGCGTTGTTTCATTCAGTGTATGGCGTTGTTACATTCAGTGTAGGGCGTTGTTACATTCAGTGTATGGCGTTGTTTCATTCAGTGTTGGGCGTTGTTTCATTCAGTGTAGGGCGTTGTTACATTCAGTGTATGGCGTTGTTTCATTCAGTGTTGGGCGTTGTTTCATTCAGTGTAGGGCGTTGTTTCATTCAGTGTTGGGCGTTGTTTCATTCAGTGTATGGCGTTGTTTCATTCAGTGTTGGGCGTTGTTTCATTCAGTGTTGGGCGTTGTTTCATTCAGTGTATGGCGTTGTTTCATTCAGTGTTGGGCGTTGTTTCATTCAGTGTAGGGCGTTGTTTCATTCAGTGTTGGGCGTTGTTTCATTCAGTGTAGGCGTTGTTTCATTCAGTGTTGGGCGTTGTTTCATTCAGTGTAGGGCGTTGTTTCATTCAGTGTATGGCGTTGTTTCATTCAGTGTTGGGCGTTGTTTCATTCAGTGTTGGGCGTTGTTTCATTCAGTGTTGGGCGTTGTTTCATTCAGTGTATGGCGTTGTTTCATTCAGTGTTGGGCGTTGTTTCATTCAGTGTTGGGCGTTGTTTCATTCAGTGTAGGGCGTTGTTACATTCAGTGTATGGCGTTGTTTCATTCAGTGTTGGGCGTTGTTTCATTCAGTGTAGGGCGTTGTTTCATTCAGTGTTGGGCGTTGTTTCATTCAGTGTATGGCGTTGTTTCATTCAGTGTTGGGCGTTGTTTCATTCAGTGTTGGGCGTTGTTTCATTCAGTGTATGGCGTTGTTTCATTCAGTGTTGGGCGTTGTTTCATTCAGTGTTGGGCGTTGTTTCATTCAGTGTTGGGCGTTGTTTCATTCAGTGTAGGGCGTTGTTTCATTCAGTGTTGGGCGTTGTTTCATTCAGTGTAGGGCGTTGTTTCATTCAGTGTATGGCGTTGTTTCATTCAGTGTTGGGCGTTGTTTCATTCAGTGTTGGGCGTTGTTTCATTCAGTGTTGGGCGTTGTTTCATTCAGTGTATGGCGTTGTTTCATTCAGTGTTGGGCGTTGTTTCATTCAGTGTTGGGCGTTGTTTCATTCAGTGTTGGGCGTTGTTTCATTCAGTGTAGGGCGTTGTTTCATTCAGTGTAGGGCGTTGTTTCTTTCAGTGTAGGGCGTTGTTTCATTCAGTGTAGGGCGTTGTTTCATTCAGTGTATGGTGTTGTTTCATTCAGTGTAGGGCGTTGTTTCATTCAGTGTATGGCGTTGTTACAGTGTAGGGCGTTGTTTCATTCAGTGTAGGGCGTTGTTTCATTCAGTGTAGGGCGTTGTTTCATTCAGTGTATGGTGTTGTTTCATTCAGTGTAGGGCGTTGTTTCATTCAGTGTATGGCGTTGTTACATTCAGTGTATGGCGTTGTTTCATTCAGTGTAGGGCGTTGTTTCATTCAGTGTATGGTGTTGTTTCATTCAGTGTATGGCGTTGTTACATTCAGTGTATGGCGTTGTTACATTCAGTGTATGGCGTTGTTACATTCAGTGTATGGCGTTGTTTCATTCAGTGTATGGCGTTGTTTCATTCAGTGTATGGCGTTGTTACAGTGTAGGGCGTTGTTTCAGTGTAGGGCGTTGTTTCAGTGTAGGGTGTTGTTACATTCAGTGTATGGCGTTGTTACAGTGTAGGGCGTTGTTTCAGTGTATGGCGTTGTTTCATTCAGTGTATGGTGTTGTTACAGTGTAGGGCGTTGTTTCAGTGTAGGGCGTTGTTACATTCAGTGTAGGGCGTTGTTTCATTCAGTGTATGACGTTGTTACAGTGTGCGGCGTTGTTTCATTCAGTGTATGGCGTTGTTACAGTGTATTGCGTTGTTTCAGTGTATGGCGTTGTTTCATTCAGTGTATGGCGTTGTTTCATTCAGTGTAGGGCGTTGTTACATTCAGTGTAGGGCGTTGTTACATTCAGTGTATGACGTTGTTTCATTCAGTGTAGGGCGTTGTTACATTCAGTGTAGGGCGTTGTTACAGTGTATGGCGTTGTTTCAGTGTATGGCGTTGTTTCATTCAGTGTATGGCGTTTCATTCAGTGTATGGCGTTGTTTCAGTGTAGGGCGTTGTTTCAGTGTATGGCGTTGTTACATTTAGTGTATGGCGTTGTTTCATTCAGTGTATGGCGTTGTTACAGTGTATGGCGTTGTTTCAGTGTATGACGTTGTTTCATTCAGTGTATGGCGATGTTACAGTGTATGGCGTTATTTCAGTGTATGGCGTTGTTTCATTCAGTGTATGGCGTTGTTACAGTGTATGGCGTTGTTTCAGTGTATGGCGTTGTTTCATTCAGTGTATGGCGTTGTTACAGTGTATGGCGTTGTTTCAGTGTATGACGTTGTTTCATTCAGTGTATGGCGTTGTTACATTTAGTGTATGGCGTTGTTTCATTCAGTGTAGGGCGTTGTTACATTCAGTGTAGGGCGTTGTTACATTCAGTGTATGGCGTTGTTACATTCAGTGTAGGGCGTTGTTACATTCAGTGTATGGCGTTGTTACATTCAGTGTAGGGCGTTGTTACATTCAGTGTAGGGCGTTGTTACATTCAGTGTATGGCGTTGTTACATTCAGTGTAGGGCGTTGTTACATTCAGTGTATGGCGTTGTTACATTCAGTGTAGGGCGTTGTTACATTCAGTGTATGGCGTTGTTACATTCAGTGTAGGGCGTTGTTACATTCAGTGTATGGCGTTGTTACATTCAGTGTAGGGCGTTGTTACATTCAGTGTATGGCGTTGTTACATTCAGTGTAGGGCGTTGTTCATTCAGTGTAGGCGTTGTTTCAGTGTAGGGCGTTGTTTCATTCAGTGTAGGGCGTTGTTACATTCAGTGTAGGGCGTTGTTTCATTCAGTGTATGGCGTTGTTTCATTCAGTGTATGGCGTTGTTTCATTCAGTGTATGGCGTTGTTACATTCAGTGTATGGCGTTGTTTCATTCAGTGTATGGCGTTGTTTCATTCAGTGTATGGCGTTGTTTCATTCAGTGTATGGCGTTGTTTCATTCAGTGTATGGCGTTGTTTCATTCAGTGTATGGCGTTGTTTCATTCAGTGTAGGGCGTTGTTTCATTCAGTGTATGGCGTTGTTTCATTCAGTGTAGGGCGTTGTTACATTCAGTGTAGGGCGTTGTTTCATTCAGTGTATGGCGTTGTTTCATTCAGTGTAGGGCGTTGTTTCATTCAGTGTAGGGCGTTTGGGCGTTGTTTCATTCAGTGTTGGGCGTTGTTTCATTGGTTGGCGTTGTTTCATTCAGTGTTGGCGTTGTTTCATTCAGTGTTGGCGTTGTTTCATTCAGTGTAGGGCGTTGTTACATTCATGTGCGTTGTTATCAGTGTTGGGCGTTGTTTCATTCAGTGTAGGGCGTTGTTTCATTCAGTGTAGGGCGTTGTTTCATTCAGTGTTGGCGTTGTTTCATTCAGTGTAGGGCGTTGTTTCATTCAGTGTATGGCGTTGTTTCATTCAGTGTATGGCGTTGTTTCATTCAGTGTTGGGCGTTGTTTCATTCAGTGTTGGCGTTGTTTCATTCAGTGTTGGGCGTTGTTTCATTCAGTGTAGGGCGTTGTTTCATTCAGTGTTGGGCGTTGTTTCATTCAGTGTAGGGCGTTGTTTCATTCAGTGTATGGCGTTGTTTCATTCAGTGTTGGGCGTTGTTTCATTCAGTGTTGGGCGTTGTTTCATTCAGTGTTGGGCGTTGTTTCATTCAGTGTAGGGCGTTGTTTCATTCAGTGTATGGCGTTGTTTCATTCAGTGTATGGCGTTGTTTCATTCAGTGTAGGGCGTTGTTTCATTCAGTGTAGGGCGTTGTTTCATTCAGTGTAGGGCGTTGTTTCATTCAGTGTAGGGCGTTGTTTCATTCAGTGTAGGGCGTTGTTTCATTCAGTGTAGGGCGTTGTTTCATTCAGTGTAGGGCGTTGTTTCAGTGTATGGCGTTGTTTCATGTAGGCGTTGTTCAGTGTAGGCGTTGTTTCAGTGTATGGCGTTGTTTCATTCAGTGTATGGCGTTGTTTCATTCAGTGTATGGCGTTGTTTCATTCAGTGTAGGGCGTTGTTACATTCAGTGTATGGCGTTGTTTCATTCAGTGTATGGCGTTGTTTCATTCAGTGTAGGGCGTTGTTTCATTCAGTGTAGGGCGTTGTTACATTCAGTGTATGGCGTTGTTACATTCAGTGTATGGCGTTGTTTCATTCAGTGTAGGGCGTTGTTTCATTCAGTGTATGGCGTTGTTTCATTCAGTGTTGGGCGTTGTTTCATTCAGTGTAGGGCGTTGTTTCATTCAGTGTTGGGCGTTGTTTCATTCAGTGTATGGCGTTGTTTCATTCAGTGTAGGGCGTTGTTTCATTCAGTGTTGGGCGTTGTTTCATTCAGTGTTGGGCGTTGTTTCATTCAGTGTAGGGCGTTGTTTCATTCAGTGTAGGGCGTTGTTTCATTCAGTGTAGGGCGTTGTTTCATTCAGTGTATGGCGTTGTTTCATTCAGTGTAGGGCGTTGTTTCATTCAGTGTTGGGCGTTGTTTCATTCAGTGTTGGGCGTTGTTTCATTCAGTGTTGGGCGTTGTTTCATTCAGTGTATGGCGTTGTTTCATTCAGTGTTGGGCGTTGTTTCATTCAGTGTTGGGCGTTGTTTCATTCAGTGTTGGGCGTTGTTTCATTCAGTGTAGGGCGTTGTTTCATTCAGTGTAGGGCGTTGTTTCATTCAGTGTAGGGCGTTGTTTCATTCAGTGTAGGGCGTTGTTTCATTCAGTGTATGGTGTTGTTTCATTCAGTGTAGGGCGTTGTTTCATTCAGTGTATGGCGTTGTTACAGTGTAGGGCGTTGTTTCATTCAGTGTAGGGCGTTGTTTCATTCAGTGTAGGGCGTTGTTTCATTCAGTGTATGGCGTTGTTTCATTCAGTGTAGGGCGTTGTTTCATTCAGTGTATGGCGTTGTTACATTCAGTGTATGGCGTTGTTTCATTCAGTGTAGGGCGTTGTTTCATTCAGTGTATGGTGTTGTTTCATTCAGTGTATGGCGTTGTTACATTCAGTGTATGGCGTTGTTACATTCAGTGTATGGCGTTGTTACATTCAGTGTATGGCGTTGTTTCATTCAGTGTATGGCGTTGTTTCATTCAGTGTATGGCGTTGTTACAGTGTAGGGCGTTGTTTCAGTGTAGGGCGTTGTTTCAGTGTAGGGCGTTGTTACATTCAGTGTATGGCGTTGTTACAGTGTAGGGCGTTGTTTCAGTGTATGGCGTTGTTTCATTCAGTGTATGGTGTTGTTACAGTGTAGGGCGTTGTTTCAGTGTAGGGCGTTGTTACATTCAGTGTAGGGCGTTGTTTCATTCAGTGTATGACGTTGTTACAGTGTGCGGCGTTGTTTCATTCAGTGTATGGCGTTGTTACAGTGTATGGCGTTGTTTCAGTGTATGGCGTTGTTTCATTCAGTGTATGGCGTTGTTTCATTCAGTGTAGGGCGTTGTTACATTCAGTGTAGGGCGTTGTTACATTCAGTGTATGGCGTTGTTTCATTCAGTGTAGGGCGTTGTTACATTCAGTGTAGGGCGTTGTTACAGTGTATGGCGTTGTTTCAGTGTATGGCGTTGTTTCATTCAGTGTATGGCGTTGTTCATTCAGTGTATGGCGTTGTTTCAGTGTAGGGCGTTGTTTCAGTGTATGGCGTTGTTACATTTAGTGTATGGCGTTGTTTCATTCAGTGTATGGCGTTGTTACAGTGTATGGCGTTGTTTCAGTGTATGACGTTGTTTCATTCAGTGTATGGCGATGTTACAGTGTATGGCGTTATTTCAGTGTATGGCGTTGTTTCATTCAGTGTATGGCGTTGTTACAGTGTATGGCGTTGTTTCAGTGTATGGCGTTGTTTCATTCAGTGTATGGCGTTGTTACAGTGTATGGCGTTGTTTCAGTGTATGACGTTGTTTCATTCAGTGTATGGCGTTGTTACATTTAGTGTATGGCGTTGTTTCATTCAGTGTAGGGCGTTGTTACATTCAGTGTAGGGCGTTGTTACATTCAGTGTATGGCGTTGTTACATTCAGTGTAGGGCGTTGTTACATTCAGTGTATGGCGTTGTTACATTCAGTGTAGGGCGTTGTTACATTCAGTGTAGGGCGTTGTTACATTCAGTGTATGGCGTTGTTACATTCAGTGTAGGGCGTTGTTACATTCAGTGTATGGCGTTGTTACATTCAGTGTAGGGCGTTGTTACATTCAGTGTATGGCGTTGTTACATTCAGTGTAGGGCGTTGTTACATTCAGTGTAGGCGTTGTTTCAGTGTAGGGCGTTGTTTCATTCAGTGTAGGGCGTTGTTACATTCAGTGTAGGGCGTTGTTTCATTCAGTGTATGGCGTTGTTTCATTCAGTGTATGGCGTTGTTTCATTCAGTGTATGGCGTTGTTACATTCAGTGTATGGCGTTGTTTCATTCAGTGTATGGCGTTGTTTCATTCAGTGTATGGCGTTGTTTCATTCAGTGTATGGCGTTGTTACATTCAGTGTATGGCGTTGTTTCATTCAGTGTATGACGTTGTTACATTCAGTGTAGGGCGTTGTTACATTCAGTGTAGGGCGTTGTTACATTCAGTGTAGGGCGTTGTTACATTCAGTGTAGGGCGTTGTTACATTCAGTGTATGGCGTTGTTACATTCAGTGTAGGGCGTTGTTACATTCAGTGTAGGGCGTTGTTACATTCAGTGTAGGGCGTTGTTACATTCAGTGTAGGGCGTTGTTACATTCAGTGTAGGGCGTTGTTACATTCAGTGTAGGGCGTTGTTTCATTCAGTGTATGGCGTTGTTTCATTCAGTGTAGGGCGTTGTTTCATTCAGTGTATGGCGTTGTTACAGTGTAGGGCGTTGTTTCAGTGTAGGGCGTTGTTTCATGTAGGCGTTGTTACATTCAGTGTAGGGCGTTGTTACAGTGTAGGGCGTTGTTACATTCAGTGTAGGGCGTTGTTACAGTGTATGGCGTTGTTTCAGTGTAGGGCGTTGTTACATTCAGTGTAGGGCGTTGTTTCAGTGTAGGGCGTTGTTACATTCAGTGTATGGCGTTGTTACAGTGTAGGGCGTTGTTTCAGTGTATGGCGTTGTTTCATTCAGTGTATGGTGTTGTTACAGTGTAGGGCGTTGTTTCAGTGTAGGGCGTTGTTACATTCAGTGTAGGGCGTTGTTTCATTCAGTGTATGACGTTGTTACAGTGTGCGGCGTTGTTTCATTCAGTGTAGGGCGTTGTTTCAGTGTAGGGCATTGTTTCAGTGTAGGGCGTTGTTTCAGTGTAGGGCATTGTTTCAGTGTGCGGCGTTGTTTCAGTGTGCGGCGTTGTTTCAGTGTAGGGCATTGTTTCAGTGTATGGCGTTGTTTCAATGTATGGCGTTGTTTCAGTGTGCGGCGTTGTTTCAGTGTAGGGCGTTGTTTCATTCAGTGTAGGGCATTGTTTCAGTGTATGGCGTTGTTTCAGTGTATGGCGTTGTTTCAGTGTAGGGCGTTGTTTCCATGTAGGGCGTTGTTTCATTCAGTGTAGGGCGTTGTTTCAGTGTAGGGCATTGTTTCAGTGTATGGCGTTGTTTCAGTGTAGGGCGTTGTTTCAGTGTATGGCGTTGTTTCAGTGTAGGGCGTTGTTTCAGTGTATGGCGTTGTTTCAGTGTAGGGCGTTGTTTCAATGTATGGCGTTGTTTCAGTGTGCGGCGTTGTTTCAGTGTAGGGCATTGTTTCAGTGTATGGCGTTGTTTCAGTGTATGGCGTTGTTTCAGTGTGTGGCGTTGTTTCAGTGTAGGGCGTTGTTTCAGTGTACGGCGTTGTTTCAGTGTAGGGCGTTGTTTCATTCAGTGTAGGGCGTTGTTACATTCAGTGTAGGGCGTTGTTTCATTCAGTGTATGACGTTGTTACAGTGTAGGGCGTTGTTTCATTCAGTGTAGGGCGTTGTTTCATTCAGTGTATGGCGTTGTTACATTCAGTGTAGGGCGTTGTTACATTCAGTGTATGGCGTTGTTTCATTCAGTGTTGGGCGTTGTTTCATTCAGTGTAGGGCGTTGTTACATTCAGTGTATGGCGTTGTTTCATTCAGTGTTGGGCGTTGTTTCATTCAGTGTAGGGCGTTGTTTCATTCAGTGTTGGGCGTTGTTCATTCAGTGTATGGCGTTGTTTCATTCAGTGTAGGGCGTTGTTTCATTCAGTGTTGGGCGTTGTTTCATTCAGTGTATGGCGTTGTTTCATTCAGTGTTGGGCGTTGTTTCATTCAGTGTAGGGCGTTGTTTCATTCAGTGTTGGGCGTTGTTTCATTCAGTGTATGGCGTTGTTTCATTCAGTGTTGGGCGTTGTTTCATTCAGTGTAGGGCGTTGTTTCATTCAGTGTATGGCGTTGTTTCATTCAGTGTTGGGCGTTGTTTCATTCAGTGTAGGGCGTTGTTTCATTCAGTGTTGGGCGTTGTTTCATTCAGTGTATGGCGTTGTTACATTCAGTGTATGGCGTTGTTTCATTCAGTGTTGGGCGTTGTTTCATTCAGTGTATGGCGTTGTTTCATTCAGTGTTGGGCGTTGTTTCATTCAGTGTAGGGCGTTGTTTCATTCAGTGTTGGGCGTTGTTTCATTCAGTGTATGGCGTTGTTTCATTCAGTGTTGGGCGTTGTTTCATTCAGTGTTGGGCGTTGTTTCATTCAGTGTTGGGCGTTGTTTCATTCAGTGTAGGGCGTTGTTTCATTCAGTGTTGGGCGTTGTTTCATTCAGTGTAGGGCGTTGTTTCATTCAGTGTATGGCGTTGTTTCATTCAGTGTTGGGCGTTGTTTCATTCAGTGTAGGGCGTTGTTTCATTCAGTGTATGGCGTTGTTTCATTCAGTGTTGGGCGTTGTTTCATTCAGTGTTGGGCGTTGTTTCATTCAGTGTTGGGCGTTGTTTCATTCAGTGTATGGCGTTGTTTCATTCAGTGTTGGGCGTTGTTTCATTCAGTGTTGGGCGTTGTTTCATTCAGTGTTGGGCGTTGTTTCATTCAGTGTAGGGCGTTGTTTCATTCAGTGTAGGGCGTTGTTTCATTCAGTGTAGGGCGTTGTTTCATTCAGTGTAGGGCGTTGTTTCATTCAGTGTATGGCGTTGTTTCATTCAGTGTAGGGCGTTGTTTCATTCAGTGTATGGCGTTGTTACAGTGTAGGGCGTTGTTTCATTCAGTGTAGGGCGTTGTTTCATTCAGTGTAGGGCGTTGTTTCATTCAGTGTATGGTGTTGTTTCATTCAGTGTAGGGCGTTGTTTCATTCAGTGTATGGCGTTGTTACATTCAGTGTATGGCGTTGTTTCATTCAGTGTAGGGCGTTGTTTCATTCAGTGTATGGCGTTGTTTCATTCAGTGTATGGCGTTGTTACATTCAGTGTATGGCGTTGTTTCATTCAGTGTAGGGCGTTGTTTCATTCAGTGTATGGCGTTGTTTCATTCAGTGTAGGGCGTTGTTTCATTCAGTGTAGGGCGTTGTTTCATTCAGTGTATGGCGTTGTTTCATTCAGTGTAGGGCGTTGTTTCATTCAGTGTAGGGCGTTGTTTCATTCAGTGTAGGGCGTTGTTTCATTCAGTGTAGGGCGTTGTCATTCAGTGTAGGGCGTTGTTCATTCAGTGTAGGGCGTTGTCATTCAGTGTATGGCGTTGTTTCATTCAGTGTAGGCGTTGTTTCATTCAGTGTATGGCGTTGTTTCAGTGTAGGGCGTTGTTCATTCAGTGTATGGCGTTTTTTCAGTGTAGGGCGTTGTTTCATTGTGTATGGCGTTGTTTCAGTGTAGGGCGTTGTTCATCAGTGTAGGGCGTTGTTTCAGTGTAGGGCGTTGTTTCAGTGTAGGGCGTTGTTCTCAGTGTAGGGCGTTGTTTCATTCAGTGTAGGGCGTTGTTTCAGTGTAGGGCGTTGTTTCAGTGTATGGCGTTGTTTCATTCAGTGTATGGCGTTGTTTCAGTGTAGGGCGTTGTTTCAGTGTAGGGCGTTGTTATCAGTGTAGGGCGTTGTTTCATTCAGTGTATGGCGTTGTTTCAGTGTAGGGCGTTGTTTCATCAGTGTAGGGCGTTGTTTCAGTGTAGGGCGTTGTTTCAGTGTATGGCGTTGTTTCAGTGTATGGCGTTGTTTCAGTGTGTGGCGTTGTTTCAGTGTAGGGCGTTGTTTCAGTGTATGGCGTTGTTTCAGTGTATGGCGTTGTTTCAGTGTGGGCGTTGTTTCAGTGTAGGCGTTGTTCAGTGTAGGGCGTTGTTTCAGTGTGCGTTGTTTCATTCAGTGTAGGGCGTTTTTCAGTGTGGGCGTGTTCATTCAGTGTGGGCGTTGTTCATTCAGTGTTGGGCGTTGTTTCATTCAGTGTTGGGCGTTGTTTCATTCAGTGTTGGGCGTTGTTTCATTCAGTGTTGGGCGTTGTTTCATTCAGTGTTGGGCGTTGTTTCATTCAGTGTAGGGCGTTGTTTCATTCAGTGTAGGGCGTTGTTTCATTCAGTGTAGGGCGTTGTTTCATTCAGTGTATGGTGTTGTTTCATTCAGTGTAGGGCGTTGTTTCATTCAGTGTATGGCGTTGTTACAGTGTAGGGCGTTGTTTCATTCAGTGTAGGGCGTTGTTTCATTCAGTGTAGGGCGTTGTTTCATTCAGTGTATGGTGTTGTTTCATTCAGTGTAGGGCGTTGTTTCATTCAGTGTATGGCGTTGTTACATTCAGTGTATGGCGTTGTTTCATTCAGTGTAGGGCGTTGTTTCATTCAGTGTATGGTGTTGTTTCATTCAGTGTATGGCGTTGTTACATTCAGTGTATGGCGTTGTTACATTCAGTGTATGGCGTTGTTACATTCAGTGTATGGCGTTGTTTCATTCAGTGTATGGCGTTGTTTCATTCAGTGTATGGCGTTGTTACAGTGTAGGGCGTTGTTTCAGTGTAGGGCGTTGTTACATTCAGTGTAGGGCGTTGTTTCAGTGTTGGGCGTTGTTTCATTCAGTGTATGGCGTTGTTACAGTGTAGGACGTTGTTTCAGTGTAGGGCGTTGTTTCAGTGCAGGGCGTTGTTTCAGTGTAGGGCGTTGTTACATTCAGTGTATGGCGTTGTTACAGTGTAGGGCGTTGTTTCAGTGTAGGGCGTTGTTACATTCAGTGTAGGGCGTTGTTTCATTCAGTGTATGACGTTGTTACAGTGTGCGGCGTTGTTTCATTCAGTGTAGGGCGTTGTTTCAGTGTAGGGCATTGTTTCAGTGTAGGGCGTTGTTTCAGTGTAGGGCATTGTTTCAGTGTGCGGCGTTGTTTCAGTGTGCGGCGTTGTTTCAGTGTAGGGCATTGTTTCAGTGTATGGCGTTGTTTCAATGTATGGCGTTGTTTCAGTGTGCGGCGTTGTTTCAGTGTAGGGCGTTGTTTCATTCAGTGTAGGGCATTGTTTCAGTGTATGGCGTTGTTTCAGTGTATGGCGTTGTTTCAGTGTAGGGCGTTGTTTCCATGTAGGGCGTTGTTTCATTCAGTGTAGGGCGTTGTTTCAGTGTAGGGCATTGTTTCAGTGTATGGCGTTGTTTCAGTGTAGGGCGTTGTTTCAGTGTATGGCGTTGTTTCAGTGTAGGGCGTTGTTTCAGTGTATGGCGTTGTTTCAGTGTAGGGCGTTGTTTCAATGTATGGCGTTGTTTCAGTGTGCGGCGTTGTTTCAGTGTAGGGCATTGTTTCAGTGTATGGCGTTGTTTCAGTGTATGGCGTTGTTTCAGTGTGTGGCGTTGTTTCAGTGTAGGGCGTTGTTTCAGTGTACGGCGTTGTTTCAGTGTAGGGCGTTGTTCTTCAGTGTAGGGCGTTGTTACATTCAGTGTAGGGCGTTGTTTCATTCAGTGTAGGGCGTTGTTACATTCAGTGTATGGCGTTGTTACATTCAGTGTAGGGCGTTGTTACATTCAGTGTAGGGCGTTGTTTCATTCAGTGTAGGGCGTTGTTTCATTCAGTGTATGGCGTTGTTTCATTCAGTGTAGGGCGTTGTTACATTCAGTGTATGGCGTTGTTTCATTCAGTGTATGGCGTTGTTTCATTCAGTGTAGGGCGTTGTTTCATTCAGTGTATGGCGTTGTTTCATTCAGTGTATGGCGTTGTTTCATTCAGGTGGGCGTTGTTTCAGTGTTGGCGTGTTCATTCAGTGTATGGCGTTGTTTCATTCAGTGTTGGCGTGTTTTGTTGGGTTTTTGTGTTGGGCGTTGTTTCATTCAGTGTATGGCGTTGTTTCATTCAGTGTTGGGCGTTGTTTCATTCAGTGTAGGGCGTTGTTACATTCAGTGTATGGCGTTGTTTCATTCAGTGTTGGGCGTTGTTTCATTCAGTGTAGGGCGTTGTTTCATTCAGTGTTGGGCATTGTTACATTCAGTGTATGGCGTTGTTACATTCAGTGTATGGCGTTGTTTCATTCAGTGTTGGGCGTTGTTTCATTCAGTGTATGGCGTTGTTTCATTCAGTGTTGGGCGTTGTTTCATTCAGTGTAGGGCGTTGTTTCATTCAGTGTTGGGCGTTGTTTCATTCAGTGTATGGCGTTATTTCATTCAGTGTTGGGCGTTGTTTCATTCAGTGTTGGGCGTTGTTTCATTCAGTGTTGGGCGTTGTTTCATTCAGTGTAGTGCGTTGTTTCATTCAGTGTTGGGCGTTGTTTCATTCAGTGTAGGGCGTTGTTTCATTCAGTGTATGGCGTTGTTTCATTCAGTGTTGGGCGTTGTTTCATTCAGTGTTGGGCGTTGTTTCATTCAGTGTTGGGCGTTGTTTCATTCAGTGTTTGGCGTTGTTTCATTCAGTGTTGGGCGTTGTTCATTCAGTGTATGGCGTTGTTTCATTCAGTGTAGGGCGTTGTTTCATTCAGTGTAGGGCGTTGTTTCATTCAGTGTATGGGCGTTGTTTCATTCAGTGTAGGGCGTTGTTTCATTCAGTGTATGGCGTTGTTTCATTCAGTGTATGCGTTGTTTCATTCAGTGTAGGGCGTTGTTTCAGTGTATGGCGTTGTTTCATTCAGTGTAGGGCGTTGTTTCATTCAGTGTAGGCGTTGTTTCAGTGTATGGCGTTGTTTCATTCAGTGTAGGGCGTTGTTTCAGTGTAGGGCGTTGTTTCATTCAGTGTAGGGCGTTGTTTCAGTGTAGGGCGTTGTTTCAGTGTAGGGCGTTGTTTCATTCAGTGTAGGGCGTTGTTTCATTCAGTGTAGGGCGTTGTTTCATTCAGTGTAGGGCGTTGTTTCAGTGTATGGTGTTGCTTCAGTGTATGGCGTTGTTTCAGTGTAGGCGTTGTTTCAGTGTAGGGCGTTGTTTCATTCAGTGTAGGGCGTTGTTTCAGTGTATGGCGTTGTTTCAGTGTAGGGCGTTGTTACATTCAGTGTATGGCGTTGTTACATTCAGTGTATGGCGTTGTTTCAGTGTATGGCGTTGTTTCATTCAGTGTATGGCGTTGTTACATTCAGTGTATGGTGTTGTTTCAGTGTATGGCGTTGTTTCATTCAGTGTATGGTGTTGTTTCAGTGTATGGCGTTGTTTCATTCAGTGTATGGCGTTGTTACATTCAGTGTATGGCGTTGTTTCATTCAGTGTATGGCGTTGTTTCATTCAGTGTAGGGCGTTGTTACATTCAGTGTATGGCGTTGTTACATTCAGTGTATGGCGTTGTTTCAGTGTATGGCGTTGTTTCATTCAGTGTATGGCGTTGTTACATTCAGTGTATGGTGTTGTTTCAGTGTATGGCGTTGTTTCATTCAGTGTATGGCGTTGTTTCAGTGTATGGCGTTGTTTCATTCAGTGTATGGCGTTGTTTCATTCAGTGTAGGGCATTGTTTCATTCAGTGTATGGTGTTGTTTCATTCAGTGTATGGCGTTGTTACATTCAGTGTATGGCGTTGTTACATTCAGTGTATGGCGTTGTTACATTCAGTGTATGGCGTTGTTTCATTCAGTGTATGACGTTGTTTAATTCAGTGTAGGGCGTTGTTTCATTCAGTGTAGGGCGTTGTTTCATTCAGTGTATGGCGTTGTTACATTCAGTGTATGGCGTTGTTTCATTCAGTGTAGGGCATTGTTTCATTCAGTGTATGGTGTTGTTTCATTCAGTGTATGGCGTTGTTACATTCAGTGTATGGCGTTGTTACATTCAGTGTATGGCGTTGTTACATTCAGTGTATGGCGTTGTTTCATTCAGTGTATGACGTTGTTTAATTCAGTGTAGGGCGTTGTTTCATTCAGTGTAGGGCGTTGTTTCATTCAGTGTAGGGCGTTGTTTCATTCAGTGTAGGGCGTTGTTTCATTCAGTGTATGGCGTTGTTTCATTCAGTGTTGGGCGTTGTTTCTTTCAGTGTTGGGCGTTGTTTCATTCAGTGTTGGGCGTTGTTTCATTCAGTGTATGGCGTTGTTTCATTCAGTGTTGGGCGTTGTTTCATTCAGTGTTGGGCGTTGTTTCATTCAGTGTAGGGCGTTGTTTCATTCAGTGTAGGGCGTTGTTTCATTCAGTGTAGGGCGTTGTTTCATTCAGTGTAGGGCGTTGTTTCATTCAGTGTATGGCGTTGTTTCATTCAGTGTAGGGCGTTGTTTCATTCAGTGTATGGCGTTGTTACAGTGTAGGGCGTTGTTTCATTCAGTGTAGGGCGTTGTTTCATTCAGTGTATGGCGTTGTTTCATTCAGTGTATGGCGTTGTTTCATTCAGTGTAGGGCGTTGTTTCATTCAGTGTATGGCGTTGTTACATTCAGTGTATGGCGTTGTTTCATTCAGTGTAGGGCGTTGTTTCATTCAGTGTATGGCGTTGTTTCATTCAGTGTATGGCGTTGTTACATTCAGTGTATGGCGTTGTTACATTCAGTGTATGGCGTTGTTACATTCAGTGTATGGCGTTGTTTCATTCAGTGTATGGCGTTGTTTCATTCAGTGTAGGGCGTTGTTTCATTCAGTGTATGGCGTTGTTTCATTCAGTGTAGGGCGTTGTTTCAGTGTAGGGCGTTGTTACATTCAGTGTAGGGCGTTGTTTCATTCAGTGTAGGGCGTTGTTTCAGTGTATGGCGTTGTTTCAGTGTAGGGCTTGTTCAGTGTAGGGCGTTGTTTCAGTGTATGGCGTTGTTTCAGTGTAGGGCGTTGTTTCCATGTAGGGCGTTGTTTCATTCAGTGTAGGGCGTTGTTTCAGTGTAGGGCATTGTTTCAGTGTATGGCGTTGTTTCAATGTATGGCGTTGTTTCAGTGTGCGGCGTTGTTTCAGTGTAGGGCGTTGTTTCATTCAGTGTAGGGCATTGTTTCAGTGTATGGCGTTGTTTCATTTTTCAGTGTATGGCGTTGTTTCAGTGTAGGGCGTTGTTTCCATGTAGGGCGTTGTTTCATTCAGTGTAGGGCGTTGTTTCAGTGTAGGGCATTGTTTCAGTGTATGGCGTTGTTTCAGTGTAGGGCGTTGTTTCAGTGTATGGCGTTGTTTCAGTGTAGGGCGTTGTTTCAGTGTATGGCGTTGTTTCAATGTATGGCGTTGTTTCAGTGTGTGGCGTTGTTTCAGTGTAGGGCGTTGTTTCAGTGTATGGCGTTGTTTCAGTGTATGGCGTTGTTTCAGTGTGTGGCGTTGTTTCAGTGTAGGGCGTTGTTTCAGTGTACGGCGTTGTTTCAGTGTAGGGCGTTGTTTCATTCAGTGTAGGGCGTTGTTACATTCAGTGTAGGGCGTTGTTTCATTCAGTGTATGACGTTGTTACAGTGTAGGGCGTTGTTTCATTCAGTGTAGGGCGTTGTTTCATTCAGTGTATGGCGTTGTTACATTCAGTGTAGGGCGTTGTTACATTCAGTGTATGGCGTTGTTTCATTCAGTGTAGGGCGTTGTTTCATTCAGTGTATGGCGTTGTTTCATTCAGTGTATGGCGTTGTTTCATTCAGTGTAGGGCGTTGTTTCATTCAGTGTAGGGCGTTGTTTCATTCAGTGTAGGGCGTTGTTTCATTCAGTGTATGGCGTTGTTTCATTCAGTGTAGGGCGTTGTTTCATTCAGTGTATGGCGTTGTTTCATTCAGTGTAGGGCGTTGTTTCATTCAGTGTATGGCGTTGTTTCATTCAGTGTTTGGCGTTGTTTCATTCAGTGTAGGGCGTTGTTTCATTCAGTGTATGGCGTTGTTTCATTCAGTGTATGGCGTTGTTTCATTCAGTGTTGGGCGTTGTTTCATTCAGTGTTGGGCGTTGTTTCATTCAGTGTTGGGCGTTGTTTCATTCAGTGTAGGGCGTTGTTTCATTCAGTGTTGGGCGTTGTTTCAGTGTAGGGCGTTGTTTCATTCAGTGTATGGCGTTGTTTCATTCAGTGTTTGGCGTTGTTTCATTCAGTGTGGGCGTTGTTTCATTCAGTGTTGGGCGTTGTTTCATTCAGTGTTGGGCGTTGTTTCATTCAGTGTATGGCGTTGTTTCATTCAGTGTTGGGCGTTGTTTCATTCAGTGTTGGGCGTTGTTTCATTCAGTGTAGGGCGTTGTTTCATTCAGTGTAGGGCGTTGTTTCATTCAGTGTAGGGCGTTGTTTCATTCAGTGTAGGGCGTTGTTTCATTCAGTGTAGGGCGTTGTTTCATTCAGTGTATGGTGTTGTTTCATTCAGTGTAGGGCGTTGTTTCATTCAGTGTATGGCGTTGTTACAGTGTAGGGCGTTGTTTCATTCAGTGTAGGGCGTTGTTTCATTCAGTGTAGGGCGTTGTTTCATTCAGTGTATGGTGTTGTTTCATTCAGTGTAGGGCGTTGTTTCATTCAGTGTATGGCGTTGTTACATTCAGTGTATGGCGTTGTTTCATTGTGTAGGGCGTTGTTTCATCGTGTAGGCGTTGTTTCATTCAGTGTATGGGGTTGTTTTCAGTGTATGGCGTTGTTTCATTCAGTGTATGGCGTTGTTTCAGTGTATGGCGTTGTTTCATTCAGTGTATGGCGTTGTTTCATTCAGTGTATGGCGTTGTTTCAGTGTAGGGCGTTGTTTCAGTGTAGGGCGTTGTTACATTCAGTGTAGGGCGTTGTTTCAGTGTTGGGCGTTGTTTCATTCAGTGTATGGCGTTGTTACAGTGTAGGGCGTTGTTTCAGTGTAGGGCGTTGTTTCAGTGTAGGGCGTTGTTTCAGTGTAGGGCGTTGTTACATTCAGTGTATGGCGTTGTTACAGTGTAGGGCGTTGTTTCAGTGTATGGCGTTGTTTCATTCAGTGTATGGTGTTGTTACAGTGTAGGGCGTTGTTTCAGTGTAGGGCGTTGTTACATTCAGTGTAGGGCGTTGTTTCATTCAGTGTATGACGTTGTTACAGTGTGCGGCGTTGTTTCATTCAGTGTAGGGCGTTGTTTCAGTGTAGGGCGTTGTTTCAGTGTAGGGCGTTGTTTCATCAGTGTAGGGCGTTGTTTCATTGTGTGCGGCGTTGTTTCAGTGTGGGCGTTGTTTCAGTGTAGGGCATTGTTTCAGTGTATGGCGTTGTTTCAATGTATGGCGTTGTTTCAGTGTGCGGCGTTGTTTCAGTGTAGGGCGTTGTTTCATTCAGTGTAGGGCATTGTTTCAGTGTATGGCGTTGTTTCAGTGTATGGCGTTGTTTCAGTGTAGGGCGTTGTTCAGTGTAGGGCGTTGTTTCATTCAGTGTAGGGCGTTGTTTCAGTGTAGGGCGTTGTTTCAGTGTATGGCGTTGTTTCAGTGTAGGGCGTTGTTTCAGTGTATGGCGTTGTTTCAGTGTATGGCGTTGTTTCAGTGTATGGCGTTGTTTCAGTGTAGGGCGTTGTTTCAATGTATGGCGTTGTTTCAGTGTGCGGCGTTGTTTCAGTGTAGGGCGTTGTTTCAGTGTATGGCGTTGTTTCAGTGTATGGCGTTGTTTCAGTGTGTGGCGTTGTTTCAGTGTAGGGCGTTGTTTCAGTGTACGGCGTTGTTTCAGTGTAGGGCGTTGTTTCATTCAGTGTAGGGCGTTGTTACATTCAGTGTAGGGCGTTGTTTCATTCAGTGTAGGGCGTTGTTACATTCAGTGTAGGGCGTTGTTTCATTCAGTGTATGACGTTGTTACAGTGTAGGGCGTTGTTTCATTCAGTGTAGGGCGTTGTTTCATTCAGTGTATGGCGTTGTTACATTCAGTGTAGGGCGTTGTTACATTCAGTGTATGGCGTTGTTTCATTCAGTGTTGGGCGTTGTTTCATTCAGTGTAGGGCGTTGTTACATTCAGTGTATGGCGTTGTTTCATTCAGTGTTGGGCGTTGTTTCATTCAGTGTAGGGCGTTGTTTCATTCAGTGTTGGGCATTGTTACATTCAGTGTATGGCGTTGTTATTCAGTGTATGGCGTTGTTTCATTCAGTGTTGGGCGTTGTTTCATTCAGTGTATGGCGTTGTTTCATTCAGTGTTGGGCGTTGTTTCATTCAGTGTAGGGCGTTGTTTCATTCAGTGTTGGGCGTTGTTTCATTCAGTGTATGGCGTTGTTTCATTCAGTGTTGGCGTTGTTTCATTCAGTGTTGGGCGTTGTTTCATTCAGTGTTGGGCGTTGTTTCATTCAGTGTTGTGCGTTGTTTCATTCAGTGTTGGGCGTTGTTTCATTGTGTAGGGCGTTGTTTCATTCAGTGTATGGCGTTGTTTCATTCAGTGTTGGGCGTTGTTTCATTCAGTGTTGGGCGTTGTTTCATTCAGTGTTGGGCGTTGTTTCATTCAGTGTTGGGCGTTGTTTTTGTGTTGGGTTGTTTCATTCAGTGTAGGGCGTTGTTTCATTCAGTGTTGGGCGTTGTTTCATTCAGTGTTGGGCGTTGTTTCATTCAGTGTTGGGCGTTGTTTCATTCGTGTAGGGCGTTGTTTCATTCAGTGTAGGGCGTTGTTTCATTCAGTGTAGGGCGTTGTTTCATTCAGTGTATGGTGTTGTTTCATTCAGTGTAGGGTGTTGTTTCATTCAGTGTATGGCGTTGTTACAGTGTAGGGCGTTGTTTCATTCAGTGTAGGGCGTTGTTTCATTCAGTGTATGGCGTTGTTTCATTCAGTGTAGGTGTTGTTTCATTCAGTGTAGGGCGTTGTTTCATTCAGTGTATGGCGTTGTTACATTCAGTGTATGGCGTTGTTTCATTCAGTGTAGGGCGTTGTTTCATTCAGTGTATGGTGTTGTTTCATTCAGTGTATGGCGTTGTTACATTCAGTGTATGGCGTTGTTACATTCAGTGTATGGCGTTGTTACATTCAGTGTATGGCGTTGTTTCATTCAGTGTATGGCGTTGTTTCATTCAGTGTATGGCGTTGTTACAGTGTAGGGCGTTGTTTCAGTGTAGGGCGTTGTTACATTCAGTGTAGGGCGTTGTTTCAGTGTTGGGCGTTGTTTCATTCAGTGTATGGCGTTGTTACAGTGTAGGACGTTGTTTCAGTGTAGGGCGTTGTTTCAGTGCAGGGCGTTGTTTCAGTGTAGGGCGTTGTTACATTCAGTGTATGGCGTTGTTACAGTGTAGGGCGTTGTTTCAGTGTATGGCGTTGTTTCATTCAGTGTATGGTGTTGTTACAGTGTAGGGCGTTGTTTCAGTGTAGGGCGTTGTTACATTCAGTGTAGGGCGTTGTTTCATTCAGTGTATGACGTTGTTACAGT
>JABXNX010003747.1:0-22944 GCA_014843695.1 Archivesica marissinica | reverse complement strand
GAAATAAGGAATTGCACAGAAAGCCATACAGCTTATGGTTGTCCTCTCCTTACTACGGAAATAAGGAATTGCACAGAAAGCCATACAGCTTATGGTTGTCCTCTCCTTACTACGGAAATAAGGAATTGCACAGAAAGCCATACAGCTTATGGTTGTCCTCTCCTTACTACGGAAATAAGGAAGTGCACAGAAAGCCATACAGCGTATGGTTGTCCTCTCCTTCATCCTCTGGTTCTTTTACGTGCAAGGTGTGACACAAGACATCGGTTTTAAAAGTCTCATCAGAGAAGACTGTAGTATGAGTCAGTTTAGTATATTGTATGGTATGGGGGGGGGGTCTCGTACCTGATGATGTACAAAATGACTGTCATGACATACACTAGTATTTAATGTACACAGTAATGTATCAGGGCAGATACTGTCGATGGTCTATGCAAGAGTTAATTGTCCTTCTGTAATACTGAAATAAAAGTATATAAATAATAAATGTGATGTCAACTCATTAGTATAATATTATTAATGAGTAATCCAATACACAATCCAATACATGTGTCAAGAAATCTCACTTATCTTTATTATAGACCTGCATCCGAGAAACAGGAAGGCATCAGAGACTGTGGAGAAATTTCAAAAGAATATAAGGTATCAGCCCTACACAATATAAGGTCAATATAAGGTGTCGGTCCTACACAATATAAGGTACGGTCCTACACAATATACAATATAAGGTACGGTCCTACACAATATAACATTAGCTGTCGGTCCTACACAATATAAGCAATATGGTGGTCCTACACAATATAAGGTCAATATAAGCTGGTGGTCCTACACAATATACAATATAAGGTGGTCCTACACAATATACATTGCTGGTATCAGCCCTACATAATATACATTGCTGGTGGTCCTACACAATATACAGGTACGGTCCTACACAATATAAGGTCAATATAAGGTATGAGTCCTACACAATATAAGGTCGGTCCTACACAATATACAGGTGGTCCTACACAATATACATTGCTGGTGGTCCTACACAATATACAGGTGGTCCTACACAATATACATTGCTGGTGGTCCTACACAATATACAGGTGGTCCTACACAATATACATTGCTGGTATCGGTCCTACATAATATACATTGCTGGTGGTCCTACACAATATACATTGCTGGTGGTCCTACACAATATACAGGTGGTCCTACACAATATACATTGCTGGTGGTCCTACACAATATACAGGTGGTCCTACACAATATACAGGTTGGTCCTACACAATATACATTGCTGGTGATCCTACACAATATACATTGCTGGTGGTCCTACACAATATACAGGTGGTCCTACACAATATACATTCTGGTGATCCTACACAATATACATTGCTGGTGGTCCTACATAATATACATTGCTGGTGGTCCTACACAATATACATTGCTGGTGGTCCTACACAATATACATTGCTGGTGGTCCTACACAATATACATTGCTGGTGGTCCTACACAATATACATTGCTGGTGATCCTACACAATATACATTGCTGGTATGGTCCTACACAATATACATTGCTGGTGGTCCTACACAATATGTGGTGGTCCTACATATAAGGTGGTCCTACACAATATACATTGCTGGTGATCCTACACATATAAGGTGGTCTACATATAAGGTGATCCTACACAATATACATTGCTGGTGGTCCTACACAATATACAGGTCAGTCCTACACAATATACAGGTGGTCCTACACAATATACATTGCTGGTGGTCCTACACAATATACATTGCTGGTATCCTACACAATATACAGGTGGTCCTACACAATATACATTGCTGGTGATCCTACACAATATACATTGCTGGTGGTCCTACACAATATACATTGCTGGTGGTCCTACACAATATACAGGTTAGTCCTACACAATATACATTGCTGGTGGTCCTACACAATATACATTGCTGGTGATCCTACACAATATACATTGCTGGTGATCCTACACAATATACATTGCTGGTGGTCCTACACAATATACATTGCTGGTGATCCTACACAATATACATTGCTGGTGGTCCTACACAATATACATTGCTGGTGGTCCTACACAATATACATTGCTGGTGGTCCTACACAATATACATTGCTGGTGGTCCTACACAATATACATTGCTGGTGGTCCTACACAATATACATTGCTGGTGGTCCTACACAATATACATTGCTGGTGGTCCTACACAATATACATTGCTGGTGGTCCTACACAATATACATTGCTGGTGATCCTACACAATATACATTGCTGGTGGTCCTACACAATATACATTGCTGGTGGTCCTACACAATATACATTGCTGGTGGTCCTACACAATATACATTGCTGGTGGTCCTACACAATATACATTGCTGGTGGTCCTACACAATATACATTGCTGGTATGGTCCTACACAATATACATTGCTGGTGGTCCTACACAATATACATTGCTGGTATGGTCCTACACAATATACATTGCTGGTATGCCTACACAATATACATTGCTGGTGGTCCTACACAATATACATTGCTGGTGGTCCTACACAATATACATTGCTGGTGGTCCTACACAATATATATGGTCCTACAATAAGGTGGTCCTACACAATATACATTGCTGGTGGTCCTACACAATATACATTGCTGGTGGTCCTACACAATATACATTGCTGGTGGTCCTACACAATATACATTGCTGGTGGTCCTACACAATATACAGGTGGTCCTACACAATATACATTGCTGGTATGGTCCTACACAATATACATTGCTGGTGGTCCTACACAATATACATTGCTGGTGGTCCTACACAATATACATTGCTGGTGGTCCTACACAATATACATTGCTGGTGGTCCTACACAATATACATTGCTGGTGATCCTACACAATATACATTGCTGGTGGTCCTACACAATATACATTGCTGGTGATCCTACACAATATACATTGCTGGTGATCCTACACAATATACATTGCTGGTGGTCCTACACAATATACATTGCTGGTGGTCCTACACAATATACATTGCTGGTATCGTCTACACAATATACATTGCTGGTTAGTCCTACACAATATACATTGCTGGTGGTCCTACACAATATACAGGTTCAGTCCTACACAATATAAGGTGGTCCTACACAATATACATTGCTGGTGGTCCTACACAATATACATTGCTGGTGGTCCTACACAATATACATTGCTGGTATCCTACACAATATACAGGTGTGAGTCCTACACAATATACATTGCTGGTGGTCCTACACAATATACATTGCTGGTGGTCCTACACAATATACATTGCTGGTGGTCCTACACAATATACATTATGGTTGAGTCCTACACAATATACATTGCTGGTATGCCTACACAATATACATTGCTGGTGGTCCTACACAATATACATTCTGGTGGTCCTACACAATATACAGGTATGCCTACACAATATACATTGCTGGTGGTCCTACACAATATACATTGCTGGTATCGGTCTACACAATATACATTGCTGGTGATCCTACACAATATACATTGCTGGTGGTCCTACACAATATACATTGCTGGTGGTCCTACACAATATAAGGTCAGTCCTACACAATATAAGGTGGTCCTACACAATATACATTGCTGGTGATCCTACACAATATACATTGCTGGTGATCCTACATAATATACATTGCTGGTGGTCCTACACAATATACATTGCTGGTGGTCCTACACAATATACATTGCTGGTGATCCTACACAATATACATTGCTGGTGGTCCTACACAATATACATTCTGGTCCTACACAATATACATTGCTGGTGGTCCTACACAATATACAATATAAGGTGATCCTACACAATATACAGGTGGTCCTACACAATATACAGGTATGGTCCTACACAATATACATTGCTGGTGGTCCTACACAATATAAGGTCGGTCCTACACAATATACAGGTGTGGGTCCTACACAATATACAGGTATCGGTCCTACACAATATACATTGCTGGTGGTCCTACACAATATAAGGTGATCCTACACATATAAGGTACGGTCCTACACAATATAAGGTGGTCCTACACAATATAAGGTATCAGTCCTACACAATATAAGGTGGTCCTACACAATATACATTGCTGGTGGTCCTACACAATATACATTGCTGGTGGTCCTACACAATATACATTGCTGGTGGTCCTACACAATATACAGGATCGGTCCTACACAATATACAGGTACGGTCCTACACAATATACATTGCTGGTGGTCCTACACAATATAAGGTATCGGTCCTGCACAATATAAGCTCATTATAAGGTATCAGTCATACACAAGCTCAGTATAAGGTATCAGTCATACACAAGCTCAGTATAAGGTATCAGTCATACACAAGCTCATTATAAGGTATCAGTCCTACACAAGCTCAGTATAAGGTATCAGTCATACACAAGCTCATTATAAGGTATCAGTCCTACACAAGCTCAGTATAAGGTATCAGTCATACACAAGCTCATTATAAGGTATCAGTCACACACAAGCTCATTATAAGGTATCAGTCATACACAAGCTCAGTATAAGGTATCAGTCATACACAAGCTCAGTATAAGGTATCAGTCATACACAAGCTCATATAAGGTATCAGTCCTACAAAACACTAAACAAGCTCAGTATAAGGTATCAGTCATACACAAGCTCAGTATAAGGTATCAGTCATACACAAGCTCAGTATAAGGTATCAGTCCTACACAAGCTCAGTATAAGGTATCATTCCTACACAAGCTCATTATAAGGTATCAGTCCTACACAAGCTCAGTATAAGGTATCAGTCCTACACAAGCTCAGTATAAGGTATCAGTCATACACAAGCTCAGTATAAGGTATCAGTCATACACAAGCTCAGTATAAGGTATCAGTCCTACACAAGCTCAGTATAAGGTATCAGTCCTACACAAGCTCAGTATAAGGTATCAGTCCTACACAAGCTCAGTATAAGGTATCAGTCCTACACAAGCCCAGTATAAGGTATCAGTCCTACACAAGCTCATTATAAGGTATCAGTCCTACACAAGCTCAGTATATACAGTGCTATACACTAGAAGGTCAATATAAGGTATCATTCCTACACAAGCTCAGTATAAGGTATCAGTCCTACACAAGCTCAGTATATACAGTGCTATACACTAGAAGGTCAATATAAGGTATCATATAAGGTATCAGTCCTACACAAGCTCAGTATATACAGTGCTATACACTAGAAGGTCAATATAAGGTATCATTCCTACACAAGCTCAGTATATACAGTGCTATACACTAGAAGGTCAATATAAGGTATCATTCCTACACAAGCTCAGTATATACAGTGCTATACACTAGAAGGTCAATATAAGGTATCATTCCTACACAAGCTCAGTATATACAGTGCTATACACTAGAAGGTCAATATAAGGTATCATTCCTACACAAGCCCAGTATATACAGTGCTATACACTAGAAGGTCAATATAAGGTATCAGTCCTACACAAGCTCAGTATATACAGTGCTATACACTAGGTCAATATAAGGTATCAGTCCTACACAAGCCCAGTATATACAGTGCTATACACTAGGTCAATATAAGGTATCATTCCTACACAAGCCAGTCAATATAAGGTATCAGTCCTACACAAGCTCAGTATATACAGTGCTATACACTAGAAGGTCAATATAAGGTATCATTCCTACACAAGCTCAGAACACATACACTAGGTCAATATAAGGTATCATTCCTACACAAGCCAGTATATACAGTGCTATACACTAGGTCAATATAAGGTATCAGTCCTACACAAGCTCAGTATATACAGTGCTATACACTAGAAGGTCAATATAAGGTATCATTCCTACACAAGCTCAGTATATACAGTGCTATACACTAGGTCAATATAAGGTATCATTCCTACACAAGCTCAGTATATACAGTGCTATACACTAGAAGGTCAATATAAGGTATCATTCCTACACAAGCTCAGTATATACAGTGCTATACACTAGAAGGTCAATATAAGGTATCATTCCTACACAAGCTCAGTATATACAGTGCTATACACTAGAAGGTCAATATAAGGTATCATTCCTACACAAGCTCAGTATATACAGTGCTATACAAGGTCAATATAAGGTATCATTCCTACACAAGCTCAGTATATACAGTGCTATACACTAGGTCAATATAAGGTATCATTCCTACACAAGCCAGTATATACAGTGCTATACACTAGGTCAATATAAGGTATCCTACACAAGCTCAGTATATACAGTGCTATACACTAGGTCAATATAAGGTATCATTCCTACACAAGCTCAGTATATACAGTGCTATACACTAGGTCAATATAAGGTATCATTCCTACACAAGCCCAGTATATACAGTGCTATACACTAGGTCAATATAAGGTATCATTCCTACACAAGCTCAGTATATACAGTGCTATACACTAGAAGGTCAATATAAGGTATCATTCCTACACAAGCTCAGTATATACAGTGCTATACACTAGGTCAATATAAGGTATCATTCCTACACAAGCCAGTATATACAGTGCTATACACTAGGTCAATATAAGGTATCATTCCTACACAAGCTCAGTATATACAGTGCTATACACTAGGTCAATATAAGGTATCATTCTACACAAGCTCAGTATATACAGTGCTATACACTAGGTCAATATAAGGTATCATTCCTACACAAGCTCAGTATATACAGTGCTATACACTAGGTCAATATAAGGTATCATTCCTACACAAGCTCAGTATATACAGTGCTATACACTAGAAGGTCAATATAAGGTATCATTCCTACACAAGCCCAGTATATACAGTGCTATACACTAGGTCAATATAAGGTATCATTCCTACACAAGCTCAGTATATACAGTGCTATACACTAGAAGGTCAATATAAGGTATCATTCCTACACAAGCTCAGTATATACAGTGCTATACACTAGGTCAATATAAGGTATCATTCCTACACAAGCTCAGTATATACAGTGCTATACACTAGGTCAATATAAGGTATCATTCCTACACAAGCTCAGTATATACAGTGCTATACACTAGGTCAATATAAGGTATCATTCCTACACAAGCCCAGTATATACAGTGCTATACACTAGGTCAATATAAGGTATCATTCCTACACAAGCCCAGTATATACAGTGCTATACACTAGGTCAATATAAGGTATCATTCCTACACAAGCTCAGTATATACAGTGCTATACACTAGGTCAATATAAGGTATCATTCCTACACAAGCTCAGTATATACAGTGCTATACACTAGGTCAATATAAGGTATCATTCCTACACAAGCCCAGTATATACAGTGCTATACATTAGAAGGTCAATATAAGGTATCAGTCCTACACAAGCCCAGTATATACAGTGCTATACACTAGGTCAATATAAGGTATCAGTCCTACACAAGCCCAGTATATACAGTGCTATACACTAGGTCAATATAAGGTATCATTCCTACACAAGCTCAGTATATACAGTGCTATACACTAGGTCAATATAAGGTATCATTCCTACACAAGCTCAGTATATACAGTGCTATACACTAGGTCAATATAAGGTATCATTCCTACACAAGCTCAGTATATACAGTGCTATACACTAGAAGGTCAATATAAGGTATCAGTCCTACACAAGCCCAGTATATACAGTGCTATACACTAGGTCAATATAAGGTATCATTCCTACACAAGCTCAGTATATACAGTGCTATACACTAGGTCAATATAAGGTATCATTCCTACACAAGCCCAGTATATACAGTGCTATACACTAGAAGGTCAATATAAGGTATCATTCCTACACAAGCTCAGTATATACAGTGCTATACACTAGAAGGTCAATATAAGGTATCATTCCTACACAAGCTCAGTATATACAGTGCTATACACTAGGTCAATATAAGGTATCATTCTACACAAGCTCAGTATATACAGTGCTATACACTAGAAGGTCAATATAAGGTATCATTCCTACACAAGCTCAGTATATACAGTGCTATACACTAGAAGGTCAATATAAGGTATCATTCCTACACAAGCTCAGTATATACAGTGCTATACACTAGGTCAATATAAGGTATCATTCCTACACAAGCTCAGTATATACAGTGCTATACACTAGGTCAATATAAGGTATCATTCCTACACAAGCTCAGTATATACAGTGCTATACACTAGGTCAATATAAGGTATCATTCCTACACAAGCTCAGTATATACAGTGCTATACACTAGGTCAATATAAGGTATCATTCCTACACAAGCTCAGTATATACAGTGCTATACACTAGCTCATATAAGGTATCAGTCCTACACAAGCTCAGTATAAGGTATCAGTCCTACACAAGCTCAGTATAAGGTATCAGTCCTACACAAGCTCAGTATAAGGTATCAGTCCTACACAAGCTCAGTATATACAGTGCTATACACTAGAAGGTCAATATAAGGTATCATTCCTACACAAGCTCAGTATATACAGTGCTATACACTAGGTCAATATAAGGTATCATTCCTACACAAGCTCAGTATATACAGTGCTATACACTAGGTCAATATAAGGTATCATTCCTACACAAGCTCAGTATATACAGTGCTATACACTAAGGTCAATATAAGGTATCATTCCTACACAAGCTCAGTATATACAGTGCTATACACTAGAAGGTCAATATAAGGTATCATTCCTACACAAGCTCAGTATATACAGTGCTATACACTAGAAGGTCAATATAAGGTATCATTCCTACACAAGCTCAGTATATACAGTGCTATACACTAGAAGGTCAATATAAGGTATCATTCCTACACAAGCTCAGTATATACAGTGCTATACACTAGGTCAATATAAGGTATCATTCCTACACAAGCTCAGTATATACAGTGCTATACACTAGGTCAATATAAGGTATCATTCCTACACAAGCTCAGTATATACAGTGCTATACACTAGAAGGTCAATATAAGGTATCATTCCTACACAAGCTCAGTATATACAGTGCTATACACTAGAAGGTCAATATAAGGTATCATTCCTACACAAGCTCAGTATAAGGTATCAGTCCTACACAAGCTCAGTATATACAGTGCTATACACTAGAAGGTCAATATAAGGTATCATTCCTACACACGGTCAGTATATACAGTGCTATACACTAGAAGGTCAATATAAGGTATCATTCCT
The DNA here is from genome assembly GCA_014843695.1 of Archivesica marissinica. NCBI lineage: Eukaryota > Metazoa > Mollusca > Bivalvia > Venerida > Vesicomyidae > Archivesica > Archivesica marissinica. Next base: position 13,678 of record JABXNX010003747.1, on the reverse strand, counting down.
ACACACGCTCAGTATATACAGTGCTATACACTAGGTCAATATAAGGTATCATTCCTACACAAGCCCAGTATATACAGTGCTATACACTAGAAGGTCAATATAAGGTATCATTCCTACACAAGCCCAGTATATACAGTGCTATACACTAGGTCAATATAAGGTATCATTCCTACACAAGCCCAGTATATACAGTGCTATACACTAGGTCAATATAAGGTATCATTCCTATACAAGCTCAGTATATATAGTGCTATACACTAGGTCAATATAAGGTATCATTCCTACACACGCTCAGTATATACAGTGCTATACATTAGAAGGTCAATATAAGGTATCATTCCTACACAAGCTCAGTATATACAGTGCTATACACTAGAAGGTCAATATAAGGTATCATTCCTACACAAGCTCAGTATATACAGTGCTATACACTAGGTCAATATAAGGTATCAGTCCTACACAAGCCCAGTATATATAGTGCTATACACTAGGTCAATATAAGGTATCATTCCTACACAAGCCCAGTATATACAGTGCTATACACTAGGTCAATATAAGGTATCATTCCTACACACGCTCAGTATATATAGTGCTATACACTAGAAGGTCAATATAAGGTATCAGTCCTACACAAGCCCAGTATATACAGTGCTATACACTAGGTCAATATAAGGTATCATTCCTACACAAGCTCAGTATATACAGTGCTATACACTAGAAGGTCAATATAAGGTATCATTCCTACACAAGCTCAGTATATACAGTGCTATACACTAGGTCAATATAAGGTATCATTCCTACACAAGCTCAGTATATACAGTGCTATACACTAGGTCAATATAAGGTATCATTCCTACACAAGCCCAGTATATACAGTGCTATACACTAGAAGGTCAATATAAGGTATCATTCCTACACAAGCCCAGTATATACAGTGCTATACACTAGGTCAATATAAGGTATCATTCCTACACAAGCTCAGTATATACAGTGCTATACACTAGAAGGTCAATATAAGGTATCATTCCTACACAAGCCAGTATATACAGTGCTATACACTAGAAGGTCAATATAAGGTATCATTCCTACACAAGCTCAGTATATACAGTGCTATACACTAGAAGGTCAATATAAGGTATCATTCCTATACAAGCTCAGTATAAGGTATCAGTCCTACACAAGCCCAGTATATACAGTGCTATACACTAGAAGGTCAATATAAGGTATCAGTCCTACACAAGCCCAGTATATACAGTGCTATACACTAGAAGGTCAATATAAGGTATCATTCCTACACAAGCTCAGTATATACAGTGCTATACACTAGGTCAATATAAGGTATCATTCCTACACAAGCTCAGTATATACAGTGCTATACACTAGGTCAATATAAGGTATCATTCCTACACAAGCTCAGTATATACAGTGCTATACACTAGGTCAATATAAGGTATCATTCCTACACAAGCCCAGTATATACAGTGCTATACACTAGAAGGTCAATATAAGGTATCATTCCTACACAAGCCCAGTATATACAGTGCTATACACTAGGTCAATATAAGGTATCATTCCTACACAAGCTCAGTATATACAGTGCTATACACTAAAGGTCAATATAAGGTATCAGTCCTACACAAGCCCAGTATATACAGTGCTATACACTAGGTCAATATAAGGTATCATTCCTACACAAGCTCAGTATATACAGTGCTATACACTAGGTCAATATAAGGTATTCCTACACAAGCAGTATATACAGTGCTATACACTAGAAGGTCAATATAAGGTATCATTCCTACACAAGCTCAGTATATACAGTGCTATACACTAGAAGGTCAATATAAGGTATCAGTCCTACACAAGCTCAGTATATACAGTGCTATACACTAGAAGGTCAATATAAGGTATCATTCCTACACACGCTCAGTATATACAGTGCTATACACTAGGTCAATATAAGGTATCATTCCTACACAAGCTCAGTATATACAGTGCTATACACTAGGTCAATATAAGGTATCATTCCTACACAAGCTCAGTATATACAGTGCTATACACTAGGTCAATATAAGGTATCATTCCTACACAAGCTCAGTATATACAGTGCTATACACTAGGTCAATATAAGGTATCATTCCTACACAAGCTCAGTATATACAGTGCTATACACTAGGTCAATATAAGGTATCATTCCTACACAAGCCCAGTATATACAGTGCTATACACTAGAAGGTCAATATAAGGTATCATTCCTACACAAGCTCAGTATATACAGTGCTATACACTAGAAGGTCAATATAAGGTATCATTCCTACACAAGCTCAGTATATACAGTGCTATACACTAGGTCAATATAAGGTATCATTCCTACACAAGCTCAGTATATACAGTGCTATACACTAGGTCAATATAAGGTATCATTCCTACACAAGCTCAGTATATACAGTGCTATACACTAGGTCAATATAAGGTATCATTCCTACACAAGCTCAGTATATACAGTGCTATACACTAGAGTCAATATAAGGTATCATTCCTACACAAGCTCAGTATATACAGTGCTATACACTAGAAGTCAATATAAGGTATCATTCCTACACAAGCTCAGTATATACAGTGCTATACATTAGAAGGTCAATATAAGGTATCATTCCTACACAAGCTCAGTATATACAGTGCTATACACTAGAAGGTCAATATAAGGTATCATTCCTACACAAGCTCAGTATAAGTATCATCCTACACAAGCTCAGTATAAGGTATCAGTCCTACACAAGCTCAGTATAAGGTATCAGTCATACACAAGCTCAGTATAAGGTATCAGTCATACACAAGCTCAGTATAAGGTATCAGTCCTACACAAGCTCAGTATAAGGTATCATTCCTACACAAGCTCATTATAAGGTATCAGTCCTACACAAGCTCAGTATAAGGTATCAGTCATACACAAGCTCAGTATAAGGTATCATCTACACAAGCTCAGTATAAGGTATCAGTCCTACACAAGCTCAGTATAAGGTATCAGTCCTACACAAGCTCAGTATAAGGTATCAGTCATACACAAGCTCAGTATAAGGTATCAGTCATACACAAGCTCAGTATAAGGTATCAGTCCTACACAAGCTCAGTATAAGGTATCAGTCCTACACAAGCTCAGTATAAGGTATCAGTCATACACAAGCTCAGTATAAGGTATCAGTCCTACACAAGCTCAGTATAAGGTATCAGTCATACACAAGCTCAGTATAAGGTATCAGTCCTACACAAGCCCAGTATAAGGTATCAGTCCTACACAAGCTCATTATAAGGTATCAGTCCTACACAAGCTCAGTATATACAGTGCTATACACTAGAAGGTCAATATAAGGTATCATTCCTACACAAGCTCAGTATAAGGTATCAGTCCTACACAAGCTCAGTATATACAGTGCTATACACTAGAAGGTCAATATAAGGTATCATTCCTACACACGCTCAGTATATACAGTGCTATACACTAGAAGGTCAATATAAGGTATCATTCCTACACACGCTCAGTATATACAGTGCTATACACTAGGTCAATATAAGGTATCATTCCTATACAAGCTCAGTATATACAGTGCTATACACTAGGTCAATATAAGGTATCATTCCTACACACGCTCAGTATATACAGTGCTATACACTAGGTCAATATAAGGTATCATTCCTACACAAGCTCAGTATATACAGTGCTATACACTAGAAGGTCAATATAAGGTATCATTCCTACACAAGCTCAGTATAAGGTATCAGTCCTACACAAGCTCAGTATATACAGTGCTATACACTAGAAGGTCAATATAAGGTATCATTCCTACACACGGTCAGTATATACAGTGCTATACACTAGAAGGTCAATATAAGGTATCATTCCTACACACGCTCAGTATATACAGTGCTATACACTAGGTCAATATAAGGTATCATTCCTACACAAGCCCAGTATATACAGTGCTATACATTAGAAGGTCAATATAAGGTATCAGTCCTACACAAGCCCAGTATATACAGTGCTATACACTAGGTCAATATAAGGTATCAGTCCTACACAAGCCCAGTATATACAGTGCTATACACTAGGTCAATATAAGGTATCATTCCTATACAAGCTCAGTATTTATAGTGCTATACACTAGGTCAATATAAGGTATCATTCCTACACACGCTCAGTATATACAGTGCTATACATTAGAAGGTCAATATAAGGTATCATTCCTACACAAGCTCAGTATATACAGTGCTATACACTAGAAGGTCAATATAAGGTATCATTCCTACACAAGCTCAGTATATACAGTGCTATACACTAGGTCAATATAAGGTATCAGTCCTACACAAGCCCAGTATATACAGTGCTATACACTAGGTCAATATAAGGTATCATTCCTACACAAGCCCAGTATATACAGTGCTATACACTAGGTCAATATAAGGTATCATTCCTACACAAGCTCAGTATATATAGTGCTATACACTAGAAGGTCAATATAAGGTATCAGTCCTACACAAGCCCAGTATATACAGTGCTATACACTAGAAGGTCAATATAAGGTATCATTCCTACACAAGCTCAGTATATACAGTGCTATACACTAGAAGGTCAATATAAGGTATCATTCCTACACAAGCTCAGTATATACAGTGCTATACACTAGGTCAATATAAGGTATCAGTCCTACACAAGCCCAGTATATACAGTGCTATACACTAGGTCAATATAAGGTATCATTCCTACACAAGCCCAGTATATACAGTGCTATACACTAGAAGGTCAATATAAGGTATCATTCCTACACAAGCCCAGTATATACAGTGCTATACACTAGGTCAATATAAGGTATCATTCCTACACAAGCTCAGTATATACAGTGCTATACATTAGAAGGTCAATATAAGGTATCAGTCCTACACAAGCCCAGTATATACAGTGCTATACATTAGAAGGTCAATATAAGGTATCATTCCTACACAAGCTCAGTATATACAGTGCTATACACTAGAAGGTCAATATAAGGTATCATTCCTATACAAGCTCAGTATAAGGTATCAGTCCTACACAAGCCCAGTATATACAGTGCTATACACTAAGTCAATATAAGGTATCAGTCCTACACAAGCCCAGTATATACAGTGCTATACACTAGAAGGTCAATATAAGGTATCATTCCTACACAAGCTCAGTATATACAGTGCTATACACTAGGTCAATATAAGGTATCAGTCCTACACAAGCTCAGTATATACAGTGCTATACACTAGAAGGTCAATATAAGGTATCATTCCTACACAAGCTCAGTATATACAGTGCTATACACTAGGTCAATATAAGGTATCATTCCTACACAAGCTCAGTATATACAGTGCTATACACTAGGTCAATATAAGGTATCATTCCTACACAAGCTCAGTATATACAGTGCTATACACTAGGTCAATATAAGGTATCATTCCTACACAAGCTCAGTATATACAGTGCTATACACTAGAAGGTCAATATAAGGTATCATTCCTACACAAGCCCAGTATATACAGTGCTATACACTAGAAGGTCAATATAAGGTATCATTCCTACACAAGCTCAGTATATACAGTGCTATACACTAGAGGTCAATATAAGGTATCATTCCTACACAAGCTCAGTATATACAGTGCTATACACTAGGTCAATATAAGGTATCATTCCTACACAAGCCAGTATATACAGTGCTATACACTAGAAGGTCAATATAAGGTATCATTCCTACACAAGCTCAGTATATACAGTGCTATACACTAGGTCAATATAAGGTATCATTCCTACACAAGCTCAGTATATACAGTGCTATACACTAGGTCAATATAAGGTATCATTCCTACACAAGCCCAGTATATACAGTGCTATACACTAGAAGGTCAATATAAGGTATCATTCCTACACAAGCTCAGTATATACAGTGCTATACACTAGAAGGTCAATATAAGGTATCATCATCCTACACAAGCTCAGTATATACAGTGCTATACACTAGAAGGTCAATATAAGGTATCATTCCTACACAAGCTCAGTATATACAGTGCTATACACTAGAAGGTCAATATAAGGTATCATTCCTACACAAGCTCAGTATATACAGTGCTATACACTAGGTCAATATAAGGTATCATTCCTACACAAGCCCAGTATATACAGTGCTATACACTAGAAGGTCAATATAAGGTATCAGTCCTACACAAGCCCAGTATATACAGTGCTATACACTAGGTCAATATAAGGTATCATTCCTACACAAGCCCAGTATATACAGTGCTATACACTAGGTCAATATAAGGTATCATTCCTACACAAGCTCAGTATATACAGTGCTATACACTAGGTCAATATAAGGTATCATTCCTACACAAGCTCAGTATATACAGTGCTATACACTAGAAGGTCAATATAAGGTATCATTCCTACACAAGCTCAGTATATACAGTGCTATACACTAGAAGGTCAATATAAGGTATCATTCCTACACAAGCTCAGTATATACAGTGCTATACACTAGGTCAATATAAGGTATCAGTCCTACACAAGCCCAGTATATACAGTGCTATACACTAGGTCAATATAAGGTATCATTCCTACACAAGCCCAGTATATACAGTGCTATACACTAGGTCAATATAAGGTATCATTCCTACACAAGCTCAGTATATACAGTGCTATACACTAGAAGGTCAATATAAGGTATCAGTCCTACACAAGCCCAGTATATACAGTGCTATACACTAGAAGGTCAATATAAGGTATCATTCCTACACAAGCTCAGTATATACAGTGCTATACACTAGAAGGTCAATATAAGGTATCATTCCTACACAAGCTCAGTATATACAGTGCTATACACTAGGTCAATATAAGGTATCATTCCTACACAAGCCCAGTATATACAGTGCTATACACTAGGTCAATATAAGGTATCATTCCTACACAAGCCCAGTATATACAGTGCTATACACTAGAAGGTCAATATAAGGTATCATTCCTACACAAGCTCAGTATATACAGTGCTATACACTAGGTCAATATAAGGTATCATTCCTACACAAGCTCAGTATATACAGTGCTATACACTAGAAGGTCAATATAAGGTATCATTCCTACACAAGCTCAGTATATACAGTGCTATACATTAGAAGGTCAATATAAGGTATCAGTCCTACACAAGCCCAGTATATACAGTGCTATACATTAGAAGGTCAATATAAGGTATCATTCCTACACAAGCTCAGTATATACAGTGCTATACACTAGAAGGTCAATATAAGGTATCATTCCTATACAAGCTAAGTATAAGGTATCAGTCCTACACAAGCCCAGTATATACAGTGCTATACACTAGAAGGTCAATATAAGGTATCAGTCCTACACAAGCCCAGTATATACAGTGCTATACACTAGAAGGTCAATATAAGGTATCATTCCTACACAAGCTCAGTATATACAGTGCTATACACTAGGTCAATATAAGGTATCAGTCCTACACAAGCCCAGTATATACAGTGCTATACACTAGAAGGTCAATATAAGGTATCATTCCTACACAAGCTCAGTATATACAGTGCTATACACTAGGTCAATATAAGGTATCATTCCTACACAAGCTCAGTATATACAGTGCTATACACTAGAAGGTCAATATAAGGTATCATTCCTACACAAGCTCAGTATATACAGTGCTATACACTAGGTCAATATAAGGTATCATTCCTACACAAGCTCAGTATATACAGTGCTATACACTAGGTCAATATAAGGTATCATTCCTACACAAGCCCAGTATATACAGTGCTATACACTAGAAGGTCAATATAAGGTATCATTCCTACACAAGCTCAGTATATACAGTGCTATACACTAGGTCAATATAAGGTATCATTCCTACACAAGCCCAGTATATACAGTGCTATACACTAGGTCAATATAAGGTATCATTCCTACACAAGCTCAGTATATACAGTGCTATACACTAGGTCAATATAAGGTATCATTCCTACACAAGCTCAGTATATACAGTGCTATACACTAGGTCAATATAAGGTATCATTCCTACACAAGCTCAGTATATACAGTGCTATACACTAGAAGGTCAATATAAGGTATCAGTCCTACACAAGCTCAGTATATACAGTGCTATACACTAGAAGGTCAATATAAGGTATCATTCCTACACAAGCTCAGTATATACAGTGCTATACACTAAGGTCAATATAAGGTATCATTCCTACACAAGCTCAGTATATACAGTGCTATACACTAGGTCAATATAAGGTATCATTCCTACACAAGCCAGTATATACAGTGCTATACACTAGGTCAATATAAGGTATCATTCCTACACAAGCTCAGTATATACAGTGCTATACACTAGGTCAATATAAGGTATCATTCTACACAAGCCAGTATATACAGTGCTATACACTAGGTCAATATAAGGTATCATTCTACACAAGCTCAGTATATACAGTGCTATACACTAGAAGGTCAATATAAGGTATCATTCCTACACAAGCTCAGTATATACAGTGCTATACACTAGGTCAATATAAGGTATCATTCCTACACAAGCTCAGTATATACAGTGCTATACATTAGAAGGTCAATATAAGGTATCATTCCTACACAAGCCCAGTATATACAGTGCTATACACTAGAAGGTCAATATAAGGTATCATTCCTACACAAGCTCAGTATATACAGTGCTATACATTAGAAGGTCAATATAAGGTATCATTCCTACACAAGCTCAGTATATACAGTGCTATACATTAGAAGGTCAATATAAGGTATCATTCCAACACAAGCTCATTATAAGGTATCAGTCCTACACAAGCTCAGTATAAGGTATCAGTCCTACACAAGCTCAGTATAAGGTATCAGTCATACACAAGCTCAGTATAAGGTATCAGTCATACACAAGCTCAGTATAAGGTATCAGTACTACACAAGCTCAGTATAAGGTATCATTCCTACACAAGCTCATTATAAGGTATCAGTCCTACACAAGCTCATTATAAGGTATCAGTCATACACAAGCTCAGTATAAGGTATCAGTCATACACAAGCTCAGTATAAGGTATCAGTCATACACAAGCTCAGTATAAGGTATCAGTCCTACACAAGCTCAGTATAAGGTATCAGTCATACACAAGCTCAGTATAAGGTATCAGTCCTACACAAGCTCAGTATAAGGTATCAGTCATACACAAGCTCAGTATAAGGTATCAGTCCTACACAAGCTCAGTATAAGGTATCAGTCATACACAAGCTCAGTATAAGGTATCAGTCCTACACAAGCCCAGTATAAGGTATCAGTCCTACACAAGCTCATTATAAGGTATCAGTCCTACACAAGCTCAGTATATACAGTGCTATACACTAGAAGGTCAATATAAGGTATCATTCCTACACAAGCTCAGTATAAGGTATCAGTCCTACACAAGCTCAGTATATACAGTGCTATACACTAGAAGGTCAATATAAGGTATCAGTCCTACACAAGCTCAGTATAAGGTATCAGTCCTACACAAGCTCAGTATATACAGTGCTATACACTAGAAGGTCAATATAAGGTATCAGTCCTACACAAGCTCAGTATATACAGTGCTATACACTAGAAGGTCAATATAAGGTATCATTCCTACACACGCTCAGTATATACAGTGCTATACACTAGGTCAATATAAGGTATCATTCCTACACAAGCTCAGTATATACAGTGCTATACACTAGGTCAATATAAGGTATCATTCCTACACAAGCTCAGTATATACAGTGCTATACACTAGGTCAATATAAGGTATCATTCCTACACAAGCTCAGTATATACAGTGCTATACACTAGGTCAATATAAGGTATCATTCCTACACAAGCCCAGTATATACAGTGCTATACACTAGGTCAATATAAGGTATCATTCCTACACAAGCCCAGTATATACAGTGCTATACACTAGGTCAATATAAGGTATCATTCCTACACAAGCTCAGTATATACAGTGCTATACACTAGGTCAATATAAGGTATCATTCCTACACAAGCTCAGTATATACAGTGCTATACACTAGGTCAATATAAGGTATCATTCCTACACAAGCTCAGTATATACAGTGCTATACACTAGAAGGTCAATATAAGGTATCATTCCTACACAAGCCCAGTATATACAGTGCTATACACTAGGTCAATATAAGGTATCATTCCTACACAAGCTCAGTATATACAGTGCTATACACTAGGTCAATATAAGGTATCATTCCTACACAAGCTCAGTATATACAGTGCTATACACTAGAAGGTCAATATAAGGTATCATTCCTACACAAGCTCAGTATATACAGTGCTATACACTAGAAGGTCAATATAAGGTATCATTCCTACACAAGCTCAGTATATACAGTGCTATACACTAAGGTCAATATAAGGTATCATTCCTACACAAGCTCAGTATATACAGTGCTATACACTAGAAGTCAATATAAGGTATCATTCCTACACAAGCCCAGTATATACAGTGCTATACACTAGAAGTCAATATAAGGTATCTCCTACACAAGCTCAGTATAAGGTATCAGTCCTACACAAGCCAGTATATACAGTGCTATACACTAGGTCAATATAAGGTATCAGTCCTACACAAGCCCAGTATATACAGTGCTATACACTAGGTCAATATAAGGTATCATTCCTACACAAGCTCAGTATATACAGTGCTATACACTAGGTCAATATAAGGTATCAGTCCTACACAAGCTCAGTATATACAGTGCTATACACTAGAAGGTCAATATAAGGTATCATTCCTACACAAGCTCAGTATATACAGTGCTATACACTAGAAGGTCAATATAAGGTATCATTCCTACACAAGCTCAGTATATACAGTGCTATACACTAGAAGGTCAATATAAGGTATCATTCCTACACAAGCTCAGTATATACAGTGCTATACACTAGGTCAATATAAGGTATCATTCCTACACAAGCTCAGTATATACAGTGCTATACACTAGAAGGTCAATATAAGGTATCAGTCCTACACAAGCCCAGTATATACAGTGCTATACACTAAGGTCAATATAAGGTATCATTCCTACACAAGCTCAGTATATACAGTGCTATACACTAGAAGGTCAATATAAGGTATCATTCCTATACAAGCTCAGTATAAGGTATCAGTCCTACACAAGCCCAGTATATACAGTGCTATACACTAGAAGGTCAATATAAGGTATCATTCCTACACAAGCTCAGTATATACAGTGCTATACACTAGAAGGTCAATATAAGGTATCATTCCTACACAAGCTCAGTATATACAGTGCTATACACTAGGTCAATATAAGGTATCAGTCCTACACAAGCCCAGTATATACAGTGCTATACACTAGAAGGTCAATATAAGGTATCATTCCTACACAAGCTCAGTATATACAGTGCTATACACTAGAAGGTCAATATAAGGTATCATTCCTACACAAGCTCAGTATATACAGTGCTATACACTAGGTCAATATAAGGTATCATTCTACACAAGCTCAGTATATACAGTGCTATACATTAGAAGGTCAATATAAGGTATCATTCCTACACAAGCTCAGTATATACAGTGCTATACACTAGGTCAATATAAGGTATCATTCCTACACAAGCTCAGTATATACAGTGCTATACAGAAGGTCAATATAAGGTATCAGTCCTACACAAGCCCAGTATATACAGTGCTATACACTAGAAGGTCAATATAAGGTATCATTCCTACACAAGCTCAGTATATACAGTGCTATACATTAGAAGGTCAATATAAGGTATCATTCCTACACAAGCTCAGTATATACAGTGCTATACATTAGAAGGTCAATATAAGGTATCATTCCAACACAAGCTCATTATAAGGTATCAGTCCTACACAAGCTCAGTATAAGGTATCAGTCCTACACAAGCTCAGTATAAGGTATCAGTCATACACAAGCTCAGTATAAGGTATCAGTCATACACAAGCTCAGTATAAGGTATCAGTACTACACAAGCTCAGTATAAGGTATCATTCCTACACAAGCTCATTATAAGGTATCAGTCCTACACAAGCTCATTATAAGGTATCAGTCATACACAAGCTCAGTATAAGGTATCAGTCATACACAAGCTCAGTATAAGGTATCAGTCATACACAAGCTCAGTATAAGGTATCAGTCCTACACAAGCTCATTATAAGGTATCAGTCATACACAAGCTCAGTATAAGGTATCAGTCCTACACAAGCTCAGTATAAGGTATCAGTCATACACAAGCTCAGTATAAGGTATCAGTCCTACACAAGCTCAGTATAAGGTATCAGTCATACACAAGCTCAGTATAAGGTATCAGTCCTACACAAGCCCAGTATAAGGTATCAGTCCTACACAAGCCCAGTATAAGGTATCAGTCCTACACAAGCTCATTATAAGGTATCAGTCATACACAAGCTCAGTATATACAGTGCTATACACTAGAAGGTCAATATAAGGTATCATTCCTACACAAGCTCAGTATAAGGTATCAGTCCTACACAAGCTCAGTATATACAGTGCTATACACTAGAAGGTCAATATAAGGTATCAGTCCTACACAAGCTCAGTATAAGGTATCAGTCCTACACAAGCTCAGTATATACAGTGCTATACACTAGAAGGTCAATATAAGGTATCAGTCCTACACAAGCTCAGTATATACAGTGCTATACACTAGAAGGTCAATATAAGGTATCATTCCTACACACGCTCAGTATATACAGTGCTATACACTAGGTCAATATAAGGTATCATTCCTACACAAGCTCAGTATATACAGTGCTATACACTAGGTCAATATAAGGTATCATTCCTACACAAGCTCAGTATATACAGTGCTATACACTAGGTCAATATAAGGTATCATTCCTACACAAGCTCAGTATATACAGTGCTATACACTAGGTCAATATAAGGTATCATTCCTACACAAGCCCAGTAATACAGTGCAACAAGGTCAATATAAGGTATCATCCTACACAAGCCCAGTATATACAGTGCTATACACTAGGTCAATATAAGGTATCATTCCTACACAAGCCAGTATATACAGTGCTATACACTAGGTCAATATAAGGTATCATTCCTACACAAGCCAGTATATACAGTGCTATACACTAGGTCAATATAAGGTATCATTCCTACACAAGCCAGTATATACAGTGCTATACACTAGGTCAATATAAGGTATCATTCCTACACAAGCCAGTATATACAGTGCTATACACTAGAAGGTCAATATAAGGTATCATTCCTACACAAGCCCAGTATATACAGTGCTATACACTAGGTCAATATAAGGTATCATTCCTACACAAGCCCAGTATATACAGTGCTATACACTAGGTCAATATAAGGTATCATTCCTATACAAGCTCAGTATATACAGTGCTATACACTAGAAGGTCAATATAAGGTATCATTCCTACACAAGCTCAGTATATACAGTGCTATACACTAGAAGGTCAATATAAGGTATCATTCCTACACAAGCTCAGTATATACAGTGCTATACACTAGAAGGTCAATATAAGGTATCATTCCTACACAAGCTCAGTATAAGGTATCAGTCCTACACAA